>PVHP010002023.1:0-96249 GCA_004024765.1 Zapus hudsonius | reverse complement strand
GCTGAAACTTTCCTTGGCATGTTTCCAAGGCAACCCAGGTCCAGGTCCTGAGGTCTGGCACAGCCGCTCCCTCTCTGGAATTTCTGGGGAAATCCTGTTCCTCCAACTCTGCCATGGACGGGTAGCTGGGCTTTCAGTAAAATTTTCCACATATTAGAGCCTCTTCCCTAGGAAGTGCCAGGGTCAGAGGGCCCCTTTCGCCTGTGATCCTTGATCTTCCAGGGAAGGCAGACCCTGAGAGTGAACCAGCGGGGTCACCACTGAGGCAGGACCTTTCATAGTAACAAGAGTTCTGGGTCACTGATAGAGACTTCAGGATCCTTCGAGTCAACCCCCTTCTCCCGCAGTGAGTAAACTGAGGCCCAGAGAGTACAAAGTTGCACAACCCAATAATAGCAGAACCAAAACTCGAACCCGGGCGTTCTTTAAACAATCAGTATTAACTGGGATCCATGGCAAAATCTTATGGTGACCAAGAATCTGGGCTCCAAGGGGAAATCCTCACTACCAGAGAGCTACAGAGAGGCTACACCCATTAGAATCTTGACAAATTAGCAATGCTTATCTCATTTAATCTATACTGATCTCACTCTCTGATGGAGATTCTACTTGTATTTTTCAGAAGGCAGTGAGAGAGCCATGCACAAAAAAATTCTACCAAGAAGCCATGGGACAGGGAGGAAGGAAATGGGGGTGCCATCATAAGATTTGCTCATACAATGTATCTAATTATGGATAATAAAGATATTTTTTAAAAAAAGAAATAAGTATTAACACCCCCATGGGTCTAGTACTGCACTGAGTCAGTTGTGCTGGAAACGACTTTCACCTGCTGCTAGTTCTGCAGGGACTCGGCAGGCAGCTGCACAGGGAAGGCCTGATCCAAAGGAGGAGACCTGCAGAAGGTGGTGGCCTCAGAAGAGAAGGACCTTCCCCAGAGCTATGCCACTGGCCAAGGCCTTCGATCTCTGGCCACAGGTTAGTGGCAGAAGAATTCTTGGGGCATGGTGTGGGAATGCCAGAACCGGCTCATACCAGCTCATGAGAGCCAATGATTACATCTTCAGGAAGTTTGCAGAAAACAAGTAGGAGGCTGGAGCAGTTTCTCAGTGGTTAAGGCACTTGCATAGAAAGACTAACAGCCCTGGTTCAACTCCCCAGGACCCATGTAAAACCAGGTGCGCAAAGTGGCACATGCATCTGGAGTTCATTTGCAGTGGCTGGAGGCCCTGGTGTGCCCATTCTGTCTTTCTTCTCCATCTTCTCTGTCTCTCTCTGCTTGAAAATAAATATTTTTTTCAAAAACAAGTATGATTTATTGAGAAAAAGGTTATATAAATTTTATAATTCAATAAATTATATTAGAAATTTAGAAACAAAAGCAATACATACTCAAAACGTATCAATGCCTAATAATCTTCCTATATGTGACTGTTGTCTGTACTGGATCATTTTGGCTGTATTTGTATGGTAAAATGCTCCACCATTGCTCATTTTTCAGGCTCTTTGGGTTCAAGAATGTTACATTGTGCCTTGAAAGAGGCCATGTGAAAAGTACTTAGATCACAGACATAAGAAAATGTCACAAATTAAGGTTTGACTTTGTTTCTACACTTTCCACCCAAGCAGCTGGCAGGGTTGCTGAGCGCCATCCCATAATGGTTCCCCACAAGCCCTTCCAAGCAAGAACCAAGCAAGGCTCACGTGGTGCTACCAGGAGAGCAGGCGTGGGGAAGGTAACCGAGGGCGACAGTTAAAGGGAAGGAACCCAGACACATCTGCTCAGAGGTTTGCCAGGCACCTTGCTGCCCTGGGAGGCGGGGGAACAAAGCCAGAGAAAACAGACCTTGCTTACAGCACTGCCTTCCTGTCCCTGAAAGTGGATGAAGCCCACTTGGTCCTGGGCATCTGTTTACTGGTAACTCACAAAACTCTCAACTGGTTTGCAGGCGCAATTGCCCAAGAATTGACCTGGATGACTCCATTCTCACTTGATTTTGGGAAAGTCTTTAGCTTAGCAACTTCCCATGGCGGGGGAGGGGGAGGGTGGGGTGAGGGTGGGGGTGAGGAGTGGAATTAGCCTAAAATCTTTGGTCCAGCAAGCAAAAGCCAGATTCCTCCCTTTGGAAATATAGGACTCTATTTGTGTGCATGTGCGTGTATGTGTGTGTATGTGTGCGTGCATGTGTGTGCATTGTGTGTGAATGTGTGTGCATGTGTGTGTATGTGGGTGTATGTGTGTATGTGTGTGCATGTGTGCACGTGTGCGTATGTCTGTGTGTGCATGTGTGTGCACGTGTGTATGTGTGTGCATGTCTGTGTGTGCATGTGTGTACAAGTGTGTGTGAATGTGTGTGCATGTGTGTGTACACCAGTATGTTAAGGACGCCCTTCCCTTTCAAGTTTCTCTCTGTTCTAGATGTGATCACTCTTCCTCCCATCTGCTGCCTTCACTTTCTCATTTTCTAGAACAAGCCAAGGACACTGAATGGCTGATCACTCACTGGCTTCTAGTCACTTCTGGTCCCAATGAAATGCAATGAAAATACAAGCTGTAGGTCACCGTCCCCAGAGCTTAGTAAGGATGGAGAATCTGCACCTTGAAGGGCTCTAGGCTGATTCTGATGCAGTGTGGATAAGACTCACCTTTTGCAAAACAGTTCTATGTCACTAATAATACAGTTTATTTTTCCCTCAAAAAGGATTTATTTCAGCTTCTCCTTTCCGCCTGTCTTGCTTGCCACCCTAACCATCACAGTCCTTGGATGTTTTCTCTGTTCTACTTGGTCCTGCTAAATCCACTCTCTCATGACCTTGGATCAGGTTAAAGCCAGGTAACCTCTGCAGGCTAGTGAGGTTTTATGAAAAAGCAAGCAGTTAAAATTGCCATTTGTAGATTGACCACTTGGCGGCACCATTGCTCCACCTGCTTGGTTCTCCTCTCCCAGAAAGTCACGTTGAGTTTTGTGCTACTGGTTTGGGGTGAATTCTGTTTTGATCGGCTTTTCATCCTCTGTTACAATCTTTGATTCAGCTAGACAGTGACACAATGAGGAGCAGGTTGACTGGAATAGAAGTTGGAGCTCCTCTCACTCTGAGCTTGGGGATGTGTTTGATATTGTTGCCAGGAGTAGTGACAGCTGAGTCAGAGAGGCAGACCATGCCTCAGTCTCAGAAAGCTGCTTCTCTGCCTTTCCTTCAGGCCTTCCTGGAGAGTTTATGTAGTCAGTATATGGAAAGAGCCCAGTAGCTGCTGATACTTCCTGGGTGCTAAACATAGTACATTATACCATAATCCTCAATTTCCTTTCCCTCTCAGGAGGGAACCTGCAGGCCTCTAGGTTCTGGTCAGCCTCCCCTCGACTTGGCTGGCTGGGCTGAGATGCGGGGAGCCCCTTCCTGGCCCCTCTCTACCTCCTCGTGCCCTTATATAGCACTTTCTTTTCTTTCCTCTCTAAATTCCTTTTCACATTTCTTCCAGGCCTACCACTTGGGATCTCAGACTGTTCAAGACTATCCATTTTCCTTCCCTTAGTTTTATACTTCCCTAAATATAACAGTTTCATAATCCCCCTCCCTCAATTTGGTTTGCCCAATTCTTTGGTTAAATATAAACATGAGCACAGGATTCGGGGTGCAAGTACGCTTTCCTGAACTGTAGCAACACCCTGTCACACAGAGATACTGTGGAAGCCATCACCACGGTGACCATCACGCTTGGTGTGCAGGGCAAGCTGGGGCTTGAGACCTCAGAAGTGGACTCACTGGTCATAGAATATTCTAGATAAAAGAGAACCAAGCAGGTGAGGAGGTTTCTCTGGCAGCACACTACTAGCCATCCAGTATTTGTCTCCTATCCCCCATTTACAGGGTGTGGGGGGGGGATGAACGATAGCTTTGAATATGGTATGATTGAATCATTTTGTGAGAGATAATTTCTGAATTCCCTTTTCCATTAAGCTGATAAAAGGTGGCAGGACCACTGCCCCATGGTGGAAGATCTAGAAGGATTGTGGGTAATGGCAATAGCCACCATTTACTGATAATCTGCCATGTCACCAAAAACCATCTGTGAGTTGCCTGACATTTTTATAAGCGCTCTTCCAGTCAGAGATTCACTCCTGGGGAAACTGAGTCTCAGGGAAGTTAAGTCAGTCATCCCAGGTGCCACACTGTGGGCGCACAGAGCTGAGATTTGGAAAGTCTCCTTACTGTCAAAGCTTTGTCTTCTTTCTGTTGCAGCCAAGAAGAGAGCTGGAGAAAATGAGAATAGGGAAGTAATGTGTAACCTTACCCAAGACACCAAAGCCACAAGACCACATTGTCCTGGCCTCCTGGATTGGTTCCAGCACTGATCAGCACCCCATGAACCATGACTTAGCCTCTCCTCAGGTGACCTTGACTCCCTACTTGAGGTGCCACAATTTTGAGCTAACTCTTCAGGTGTTGGAGTCACCTCTTCCTTGCTGGAACAAACACCCAACCACACACAGTTTATGGGAGGAAGGGATTGATTTCAGCTTACAAAATCCAGGGAAAACTCCATCAGTGGTGGAAAAAGCTGTTTACTTCCCCAGATCTAAGAAGACAGCAACACCTTCAGCCAGCAGACACCAACACCAGCAAGCATGAACCACAGGACCTCCAACTGCTCCAAACACACCTTAAGGCTGGACTTCCGGTCTGCCCCAAGTAACGCACCCGGCACCCCCTTGCAGGAATCTGCCTGTTAGGTGCTCACGTTGCAAGCTCACTTTTAATAAAACACCTATGTCTATGGGGCCAGACATTCAAACTACCACCAGGTCTCCTGTTTGCATCTCCAGGTTCCACTGAGACAGAGGATGGTCCTTTACCTAAAAGACAATAAAATCCAGAGCATCACAGAGTCCATTTCCCCTTCTTCAGCTGTCAACAAAGATGACACTGAATGACTCTAGCAAAGTCGTGCTTTACAAAGCTTTTGATTCCAAAATGAAATCATTCACAAAATATCGAGCAACTCTGGAGACAGATCACCTTTCTTTGCTTTGGATCGATGGGGAAACAGAGGGACAGAAATACTAAATAATTTACCTGTGGTTATGGAGCAGGAACAAAGCGAGAGTGTGAAATTTAAGCTGCTGTCCAGAGCAATTCTCCTGGACCAATTTTCCCCACACAATGTCCATGGACTTACTCAAATAATAATTCCTCAAAATAGTCAAGCCTGGAAACCACATTTGTCTAAAATTATTGCATAAGTCCTTGAACATTTGCCCCACGTTGTTACCTTCTTCCTCTCCAACCCAATTGGTTTCAAACCCTAAATTTCCCAAGCTTTCAAATGACTGGAGTTTAGGCACCTATGCAACCAATCCAAAACTTGAGAAAGATCCCCTTTCCTCTGTCTACCAATTGGAGGACATTTAAAAAATTTCAGCAGTGAGTTCCTCAATAGTGACCAATTACAGTGTCAAAAGTAAGCTCCGGGAAGGGGTGGGGACTTAGTGGGGACCTGGGTTTGGGTTGCCAGCACTTACGTGATGGACATGCCTATGACCCTAGCGTCAGGGAGGTGATGCTAGGAAGGTCCCTGGAGACTTGCTGGCTAGTTATTCTCTCCAAATCAGCCAGCTCTAGATTTAGTGAGAGACCTTGCAACAAAAAATCAGGTGAAGAGCTGTTGAGGAAGACACCTGATATTGAACTCTAGCCTCAATGTTCACACACACACACACACACACACACACACACATCCATACACATTTATAAAAAAACAGTCAGCTCTAGAAAGAAGACAGATCAGAAGATCCCCTCTGGGTGCCACTGTGGTTGTGGGTGAGTTTACTTCTCCTCTTAGGGTCAGCACCTCCTTCTTCATCTGCACCCCTAGAAGCGTTGCTCTCCTCCTGGCTGCATGTGAAGTGGCCATTTACCTGACAAAATCACATGACTTCACCTTACAGAGCCAGTAATAAATTGCATTCCTGGAAAAAAATCTATATTTCAGTAGTCACATTATTTATATTTTTCACTTATTAATCCTATTAGGAATATTCCCTCCAGGAGAAGAATAAAGACGGACCCAAAAAAAGCATGACAAATAGGCAACTCTGGAAAACAAAAACACCACCTCATCCAAAGGCCTGCTGTTTGCCTCGGCTCCATTTAAGCATCACCTGTGTGCAAACAGGATGGCTGACTCGGTGCAGATAAGGGACCATCTGCTGTTTCGAGGGGCTTTGGAATACTCCCCAAGACCTGGGAGAGCCCAGCTGGAGGAACCTATTCCTTCCAGGCAAGCTGCGCCAAACATTTTTTTTTTAATCTAGTCATATCAAATTCAACATTGTGAGCACAAAACATGGTTGGAAAACAGATCAGGCAGGCATGAGCTGTTTAGTCGGCTGGCTGCTGATAAGAGCGCCCAGTGAGCTCAATACTGATTTGGATGTTGGATGCATCCTCAACACAGCCAGGGCTACGACCTTCTAGATCTAGCCCCTGGGTGCCTGGGGCCCTGGGGCTTTGGTTGGATGCTGGGATGGGAGGTCCTATTGCTGATTCACCACATGCTTGAAGTATGCTGTTCAGCCTCATGACCAACTCTCATGCTACCCCTTCTGGAAAAGTCTCTGGCCCCTGAGCCTCTTCTGAACCCATTTAATTTCACACATATCCTTTCCCCCAACGTTTACTAGTCCTGTGTCTGTTTTATGGCTCTTAACATGTTGCTAGCTCTCCATGAACTATGATTTTTTTTTGCATGTGTGTATCTATATCTATATCTATCTATATATGTAAATAGAAGCCAGCGGTCTAGGTCAGGTCTCTTCCTCAATTGCTTTCCACATTATTATTAACTATTATTATTATTATTATTATTATTATTATTATTATTCAAGACAGAATTTCTCATTGAACCTGGAGTTTACCAATCTGGCTGGACTGGCTCGTCAGCAAGTTCCAGGGATTCTTTGGTCCCCACCTGTTCAGTGCTGGGATTACAGGTGCACATTACTGTATACCTCTCAGGTCCAAACTCAGGTCCTCATGTTTTTATGGCAAACACTTCTCCCATGGATCCATTTCCCCAGCCCAAACTATGATTTTTAGTCTTCTTTTAAAACTACCTCCATGGTGCTCCATAGATATGGACAGTTTCCATGGTTTTTGTTTGTCCCTGATCTTCAAACTTCAGAGACAGGGACCGTTGTGGTGCGACAGACCTGGCCTAAGATGAGAGGCTTCTGTTTCTCACCTTCATGCTTGATTCTGCCTTCTTGGCTAAATAACAAGTGAGAAGATGGAAAGGCTATTGCTTAATAAAAAAATCAAAAATCAGTAAGGTGAAGGCATAAGTTTCCCAAGTTTTAGGGTTTTTACCCCTTAGATGACGAATAATTCCAATTATAACTCCCCCCACAGTACTGTCGCGAAGCTCAAATAAGATAATGTGCCTCTGAAGGCTCTTTGCTAGGAGGGAAGCGTGATACTGGTGGAAGGTATTATTATCCCTTTAATCTTTCTCATCTCATAATGGAGAAAATTTCCCAAAGACAAATTGGGAGCTCATTTCCACTCAGCTGCCTCTGCTACATGCCGTTCATGACAATGAAATGCTGCAGAGAAGCCGGGTGTAATCTAAATAAACAGCAGTGTGGAGGGATTTGTTAACCCTCAAGTGGAGACACGCAGACTTTGCCTTCAGGCCTGCGGGATGCCAGTGGGCATCAGGACACTTCAAACGTCGTGTGAGCAAGACCTTCATGGATGCAAGTCTGCTCCTCTACCAAGGGCCACCCTGCAGGAGGGTGTGGCTGTTGTCTGTGATGGTGGCATGGAAAGCCTCAGAGGCGGACAAGTGACAGCTGCTCAGACTCCCTCCCTTGTTCCACCCAGCTGCTGAGAGCGATGGCCGCTAATGGCTCCCAGCTGAAGCCTGGCGTTGGCCTCAGCCGCCCCAAGGCCAAGGCCATAGCCGCTCATATCCTGTGATTGACAGGGGTGCGTAAAGATGCCTCCTTGTCTCAGGAAGGGGTCTCCCAGCTCCCTGTTTTCCATGGAATAACCTGCTGTCATCATTTGCCTGGATTTCCGTTCCCTTGGCCTTGCCAGGGGTTGTCCTTGGGCTGGTGGGATAGCTCAGTTAGTAAAGTGTGTGCTGTGCTTCCTGAGCCTGGGGAAATGTTTTTACACAGGATATTACCCAGGATAACACCTCAAAGTACATATCTGAAGGATCCTATCTCTGATAAGCCCCTTTCGAAAAGAATTTAACCCAGCCCAATCAACATTCATATGGTCACCTATTGTCTCTCAATAGACAGTCGCCCAAGGAGTCCCAGACCCAGGAAAAGTTTATCTGCAGAGTACTTACATACCCTCCAAAAAGCTTTCCACAAGGGACATGACTTCACACTCGAGACAAGTCTGTCCACTCTCCACTCGTTATTGAATAAAACAATCCTTGTCTGAGTGAGCTCGAGTCCGGTGTACCTTCTGTCTCAAATTCCTTACAATGAGGACCTGAGTTCAAATCCTGGAATCTATGTCAAAGAAAAGCCAATTGTGGTGGAACATGGTGGTAATCCCAACACTGGGGAAACAGGAGACTCCCTGAGCTTGCTGGCCAAGAAGAGGCCTTGTCTCACAAAAGGTGGATGGTGCCTGAGGAACAACACCTGAAGTTTTTTCCTCTCACCTCCACACACACACACACACACACACACACACACACACACACACACACACACACACTAATGTACACACAAAATAAGGCTCTGGCAAGTTGATCTTTGAGGACCTCTACCTGTGACGCCTCTCAAAGGGTTTCACTGTGAAGAGTTAGTTACTGGCCTTCAGGAACAGTGATGTTCTCAGCCATTGGAAGCCAGAGGGGTTGGTCCCATGTCAGTCATAGACAGATGCTTTGGGTGTGGGCAGCCTTCTCTAGTTACTTGTTGGGTAGAGAGCAGCACGTTTGGCAATTTTCAGACTGGGGAAGTAGAACTAGGGAATCACTATTAGTCTTACAGGCAGAGGTGGCCCGTCTCATGTGCCCTCTGAGGAGGACATCTCAGATCTCTGGTAATGCTGACTAAATTCTTAATCCTTTATAAAACAAGAGGCCCAGGCACACTACTTGGCAAGAGTGCCTTCAGCTAAATTACTGGCCTGTGTGGGGAGGTCTTCTCTCCCATCTAGTTAACAGCACATCCTGGCTTGGCATTTGTGGTAATTTCTGCTCAGTCTCTTGGGTATGGCCAACAAGCACTGTCTTTATGTTATCTTCGTGAAAAGTCACACTTCAGGATTCCCTGAGGAAGAATCCAGATCCAGACAGGACAGCCAGCTCCTGGATGCCACTCTGCTGGCTCTGTCATCTGTGCAGATGTTCTCAGAGATTCCATCATTCTTTCTTGACTCTTAAAGTTCATTCTATAAAAGTACCCTTAACAATGCAGTGAGAGAGCTGGGGCCCATCTAACCCTACCAACCGACCGTAGGCCGATAGCTGAGATTCTGGCAAGAGAGGAGCCACCACAGTCATATCGTGGAGGATCCAAATGGAACCCCGCAGAGAATGACAGGATGAACAAGGGGCCCACAGCCACAGCCATTAAATCAACACAGGATAAGCCAGTGAGACAGAAATCAACGATTTCGACACAAAGACCCCTAAGCTCACAACCTTAAAGCAGTCTTAATACTCATCCACCACGACTCAGGGAACTGAGCGGAAGAGGAGGTGGAAAGACTGTGAGAGCTGTGGTGGGGGAGATTAGCCAGAGGCATGGCCAGGAGAACCTGGCTGAATACTAGGCTATCCATGGTCCCCTGTCACAAGGACTGATCCAGATGACCCATGGAGGAGGTTATCCAGTGGAGGGGGGAGGGGAGGGCAGCGGGGAATTGGCGATAACAACTCATTGTTTGCCCACTAAATGTTGTAACTCATTATGGACAATAAATTTTTTTAAAAAAAGTACCCTTAACATTGAGTTAGATTTTAGGTTCAACCCTTTCTATCCTGAACCCAGGCAGGAGAAATGGAGGAACCTCTAGCCAATAGCTAACAGCATAGTATGAAGGCTACTCATACCCACCTGATCTTGGCCTCTTGGTTTAATAACACCTTCTGTATTGTTCCATATCGCCAAGTCATTCTGTGACCCTCAGTGTCATCAAATACTGACCTTGTATCCAAGGACTTCGCAAGCCCATTTCAAAACCTAAATGCCTGAAGAAAGATGTTGGCTTCTATATGATACGATTCTTCTGTGGGACCTACTTCCTGCCTCTGAGGTCTACTGGAATCTACCTGTTCTCAGGTCAAAGCAGGTGACCACGCTCTCAACTGTGCTCCTCATGTCCAAAGCAATGATGAGATGGGTGAGAGGGACTTCAATGTCACCTGGCCCAACTATTTAAGCAACATCTTGCCTGACAGTAAAGTCAGGGAATCAGTCAAACACCCCTGCCCAAATCCAGAGCTCTCCATTTCTTTCACTGAAAGACAAACGCTCAACGGTGGACCTTTCAAAAGGTCCGGGCAGCTTTTTGTTTTGTTTTCTCAGATTGTTTTAACGTGGAAGATGAAGCCTGACAAGCATTGTCAGCAAAGAGGTGACAGAAGATGAGAAGGGAACACCCCAGATGTCCTTGACTTTCATAGCCATGCAGACATTTCCTCAGAGTGGCATAGACACCCCGGTGGCCTCCTCATTCTACAGGCAGGCCCTTGGCTAAGTGGAGAGGGCCCGTGCTGTGGCTTTCTATCTTTTCAGTTCTAGGATGATGGAGAATTCTGGAGCTGAGCTCTTCTAATGGACTCAGTATCCATTAACTTGCTGGGACAAAATACCTGACAAGCATCAGTTTAAGGGAGGAAGGGTTTATTTTAGCTTCCAGTTCCAGGTCAAGGTCCATCACGTCCAGGAAGGCACAGTGGCAGGAGCAGGAGGCTGTTGGCCACCTTCAGCACAGTGAAGAGAGGTACGCTGCTCAGCCGGCTCTCTCCTGTTTTCCAGTCCAGGATCCCAGCCCATGGAATGGGACCACCCGTAATGAAGGGTTGTTTTTCCACCATAATTACCTAATCAAGATAAGCCCTCAAAGACATGCTCAGTGACAGGCTAACCTAATCTACGTAACTCCACACAAGTGATTCTATGTCCCGCCAAGTTGATGATCAGTATAAACTCTACAAGACAAAACTACCCTTCCTGGTTTGTGGTTAGTTAAGTGACTCTGGGACAAGTCATAGATATAGAGCCAACTCTTTGCCCAAGGCTTGGGAGCTTCTTTGCAAAGCAACCACCTTCAGAATATTGCATGTAGATCTGCCCCTGACTAGGCAGTCTGCTTAAGGGTTCTTGACCCATCAAAGCTCTGATTTTCCTGAAATTACACCTTAAAAACCAGCTAGCCCATAGGCCACTGCTATGATGCGAGTGACCCCTGCAAAATTCACATTGAAGCTTAATTACCATCACAACAAGATCAAGAGGTAGGAGCTCTAGGTAGTGAGTACATCTTTTTTTGTTTGTTTGTTTGTTTGGTTTTGGTTTTGTTTTTTAAGGTAGGGTCTCACTCTAGCCCAGGCTGACCTGAAATTCACCATGCAGTCTCAGGCTGGCCTCAAACTCACAGCAGTCCTCCTATCTCTGCCTCCCGAGTGCTGGGATTTATTGGAGTTTGGGTCAGTGCTGTTATTAAGGGATTGGATTCATTCTTATTGCATGGGTGGACTCCTGGAAATAAGATATTTGGCCCTCATTCCACCCCCATCTAGGTGATGGCTTCAGCTAGGCTATGATAGAGCAAGAAGACCCTTACCAAATACACCCTTGTGTCTAGTCCTACCCAGCCTCCAGAAGCAAATAAACTTCTCCTGAGTCTATTCTTCCCAGATTGTAGGATTCTATTATAGCAATAGCAAATGGAGTAAGGGAAAGGTCCTAGCAGCCTGGATGCCCAAATATGGCTGAAGATACTCTTTGTAGACTGGCTAAGATCTACCTAACAAAATCCAGGGTATCCAAGAAGTCTGAAAGGCTTGAAGATTTGGAATCACCAGGGATGAGAAAACTCCAGTAGGTATCTTTTGGGAAGCCCCAACACTACTGAGAGAATGCTCTGCCTGGAAGCACCTGGGAGCTCATGTCACACCAGGCAATGGTAGTAACAATGACTCAGGGGCAGGGGAAGAGAAGCCTAGAAGAGAAAGTGCCAGGCGTCTGGACTGGACCACTTCTAGAATATTCTTGAAACATCTAGCTTGAGGTTGACTAACCAAAGAGCATTAAGTTATCACATGCTCTACTTAGTTGTTGAATTACATATAAATAGATCACTGGGTGGGAAGTGGCCTACCCAAGACTTTTGGAGGAGCTTGGAGAAGAAGCAATAAAGTCATACAATTCTCAGCCTTGGTATCAGGGGCCAGAAAATGCTAGTGATACCCTCAGCCTGAGAAAGGCTCCAAAGGGGATCTGAGAACAGTGGAGAAGCACGTGTCCTCCCACACTGGTGTGTGAGTGGGATGCACTCAGACACAGAACTTAACACAGAAAGGCAAGCCCAAGATTTCGTCTGATGAATGCACTGCAGCCTTGAGAAGATTAATGTGCAGACAAGGAAGAGCCGGTGAGTGTAATTGATTTAGGCTCTCAAAAAGGCTCCAACCAAAGGCTGTTGCTAAAGGTCTCCATAGAATCTGGGGTTTAAAGGACCAGCTTTTTGAGGTTAACACCAATGACAAAGCCTACAGCTACCTTCTTCTGGCCGCCAGAGCCACACGCTATGGATGACTTTTGACTGTAACCTTGGAGAACAATTTCTATTTTTCTTGTTTCTCTCTTTCTCTCCTTCTGTGGTGTGTGTGTGTGTGTGTGTGTGTGTGTGTGTGTGTGTGTGTGTGTGTGTGTGTGATCTTATATATGTGGGTACACATGTGTGGGTAAACATGCACGTGTGTGCACAGGCTTGAGGAGATGGGAGGTTGAAGTCAGGTGTCTCCTTCATCACGTGCACATTATTTATTGAGACAGGGTCTCTCACTTGAACCCAGAGCGCGCCAATTCAGATGGTGTAGCTAGTCAGCTGGCTCTGGAGATCCTCTTTCTCCACTTCCTGAGCACTGGGATTACAGATGGGCCGCCATGCCCACATGGAATTTACATGGGTCCTGAGGAGCCGAACCCTAGTCCTTATGCTGCACAGTAAGGGTTGTATCCACTGAGCCACCTCTCCAGGTCCCTGCAAAGCAGCTTCCCGTAGCTCTCTCCTCTTCTCTATCTTGAGAGGTGACCTGCTGTTCTCTACCTCTGGACTACTAGCTGGTCCCATGTGCAGCCTGTGTGGAATTACATGCCATAATGATGAGATTTTCAGTAGACTCAAACCTGCCTCAGGACAGGATAGTGTCTTGCCATTTTTGTATCCTCTATCGTACTTTTAAAAAAATATATTTTATTTATTCATTTTCAAGCAGAGAGAGAAAGAGAGAGAGAGAGAGAGAGCGCACCAGGGCCACCGCCTTGTGGGTCTGGCTTATGTGGGTCCTGGGAAATTGAACTGGGGGCCTTAGGCACTGGAGGCAAGTGCCTTAACTGCTGAGCCATCTCTCCAGCCCATCTACTGTACTTTTAACTGGGATTCCCTAACCTTAGATCAGCAGAGCAATGATGTCGGGGGTCCTGTGATACTAACCACCAAAGTCAGTGTAGCCCTGTGTGGTGTGAATCTAAAATGTTCCTCCACAGGCTCCTTTTTTATTTAACGTGAGAGCATGCATCTGGAGGACAGAGGACAATTTTCATGGTTGGCCCTTATCAACCACCTTGTGTGAGGCAGGGTCTCTTGTTCACCGTTACATTCACCAGGCTAGAAGGCCTGGGAGCTTTCAGGAGACTCTCCTATCTCTGCCTCCCTTCTCACTCTAGGTGATCTGGAATTACAAATGCTTGTTCACCTGTGTTGGGATTTTACCTGGGTTCTGGGGGTCTGAACTCGGGCACTCACACTTGCTCAGTAAGCTCTTTATCCACTGAGCCATCTCCCCAGGCCTAGGCTCATGCTTAGAATGCTCGTGGAGTTCATTTGCAGTGACGGGACACCCTTACTAGTTCTCTCTCTCTCTGTCTCTGTCTCTCTCTCTGTCTCTCTCTCTCACTCTCTCTCCTCTTCCTCTTCTTCCTCCTCCTCCCTATCTCTCTCAATCAAATAAATATATTTTAAAAAGAAGAACATGAAGAAGGAAGAGGAGGAAGAAGTGGAAATAAAAATGAATGTATTTATGCTAAATTTTTAGACCAAAAAAAGACATCAAGCTGTGTCTACCACAGGCTACAGCCAGAGGCTGCCCTGGTATGTGTGAGGGTCAGGAGTCCCACAAGGAACATGGTGTCCCCAGAAGGAGGAATGGCCATACCCTTGTCCACAGCTCATGCTTACATTATGTGAACCCATTCCTCAGTTCAAATGGACCCTTACGAAATGGAACACATCTTGAAGAGGTTCTAGTGACAAGGTCACTCTGATGACCCAAGTACAGGTGACACGGTGTTTTTCTGCCTCAGACACGCTCCTCTTTTATCAGCTACGCTTTGACAGAAAAACAAAGCTTCAATCAGACCCGACAAGACTTCTGCGAAAAGAATGCAAAATTATCACCCAGTCTTTAAAATATGCACATGCGTATTCTGTTGTGAATGTTCCAACCTGCTGCATCTACCATATCTTCATCTCAATATGTGAATCAGTGGTGATAATGCGTGTGCATGACCTTCAAATAAATATAAATACCTGGGAATATGTATGCAGTACACATACGTAAGAGCCTACAACATTTTCGCTTATGTATTTGTTGTTTTCTCATTGAGATGTGTGACCAAGACTATGGAAACCATGGCACTAAAGAGTTGAAAGAAGTTGAGAATGGGGAGCAGGAATGAGCAAGGATGAGAACAGTCTGCAGAGGAAACATTGTGACATCAGTGTGTGTGGAGGGTCATGTGTCCCCCAAAGCACATGGGAGATCCTGGATGATAAGTGACAGATACTATGGTCTCTCCATCCTAGTATTGATCACACTAGATGTATTTGCTTATTTTAGAAACTCTTAATCTGATATCTAGGGTTAAAATTTATCCAATAAATCAGATCTCTATCTTGCCCGACAAGGCTCAGGGAACATTGCAGAAGAGGGGACAGAAAGATTGGAAGAGCCTCGGGGTGGGTGGGAATAGCCAGAGACACTGTATCCTCCCCCCCCCCCCCCCCCCCCCCCGCAGAGCCTGATGAGACCTCTACAATGAATTCTAATAACTCCACCGAAAAAGACCCTCAGCAGAATTGGGGCAGAGGTAAGGGGGTCTAAGAGTACAACATTTTTATAAAACACCAATAAATATTTTTATTTGTCTTTAATTTTTTAATTATATTTAATTAATGTACATGTGTTGGTATTTTATGTAGATGATTTATAACCTTCCTCTAATTCTTAAAGGTCTGTTTTAGTACATGTTGAGAGCTATTGATTTACTTAATGGCCCGTCTCTCCCAACCAAGCTGGGTTCTTTGTTGTCAAAGGCTCTCCTGTTTGCATTGTTGTCATAACAGATTTGAAATTGGGCTTCAATAATTAGCGATTGGAAGAATGAGGGTTTGGCTGTCTGTCACTTCTGTTCTTGTGTTGGAAGACAAAGAGCCCATATACAGCCAGAGCTGGCTTCTTTTTGGTGTACAGAGAGGTGTATGGGTTTCATACCGTAGCAGCCCTGTGTGCCAGACACCAGCCATCCAGCCCTCCAGAGACATCGAGGACATGGGCTCTGTCACCCTCTATCCATATGGTGATGCTGAGGTACAGAAAAATGGCTTGATAACATCATATGGCTGGCAAGTGGCAGATCTGGAGCCGGAACTATCACACAATGGCAAGACCTGAGGGCCAGACCACGTGACCTAGGGATCATTGTCATCAGAAGATGGTGCCGTGGCCCCAGCCATAACCTCCCTCACCCCTTGGTGAAAGGTGTCCTTTATTTTTTTTAAAAAAAATTAGTATGTATTTATTTGATGGAGAGAAAGAAGGAGAGGGAGAGAGAGAGAGAGTGAATATGGGCATACCAGGGCCTTCTGCCATTGCAAACAAATTCCAGATGCATGTACCATGTTGTGCATCTGGCTTTATGTGGGTACTAGACAATTGAACCAGGGTCATTAGGCTTTGCAGGAAACCCCCTTAACTGCTGAGCAATCTCTCTAGGCCAAGGGTATCCTTTAAAAACAGACCAAGGCAGGGCTCAGTGAGATTCAAAGGACTTAGAGTAGATAGCTCTGCTTGGTAAGACAGCCAACTACTCACAGAGCCATGAGGTCTAGTTACTTTTCATGTGCACACTGTCACATCCCAAAGCACAGAGAAAGCTATAAAGCACCTACCACAATGGTGCAAGTATGGCTGAGCATTCCCTCCACACTCTCACCCACTCACCTCTTTTAGTTTTTCTTTTTCCTTCCTTCCTTTCTCTTTCTTTCTTTTTTTATTTTTATTTTTTTTTTGAGGTAGGTGGTCTGAACTCATGGTGGTTCTCCTACCTCTGCCTCCAGAAAGGCATGCACCTCCATGCCTGGCTCTATTATTATTTTAAAGTAAAGCCCTGATATCATGATTGAGTTTTTAAATATTGTATTGCTCACTTGGAAGCTCTCTAGAGTTGAAATCTGAAGATCTGAACTTGAGTTTTGCTTCTGCAATTTTCCAGCTCTGTGCCTTGTGCAACGATTTCTCTGAGGCTCGGCTACACGCATCAATTATGGATGGTAACAGTGGTTTTACTACTTGGTTTTGAAGATTGGGTAAGTCAACATGTGTGAGAGTGACATTGAACATCACCATCACCTGCTTCAATCTTGCCCTCTGTCACGCCTGTGACGGATCATCTTATGGGCAGATGGCTACAATTGTGGGCCAGCAGTGTGGTCAAACGCCAGTCTAGGTATTGATGCAATGGTATTGTTTGGTTGTTTTTTCGAGATAGAGTCTCACTCCAGCCCAAACTGATCTGGCACTCACTCTGTAGTCCAAGGCTGGCATCAAACTCATAGCAATCTTCCTACATCTGCCTCCCAAGTGCTGGGATTAACTGTGTGTACCACCATGCCCAGCTTGTAGGAGTATTTTTAAGTATAGTTAAAATTCACCACAAGTTGGCTTGAACTAAAGCATATTCCCTTCCTTCATCATTGAAGATCGTCAAAGCAAAGACAGATTTCCAAAGAAAAGGCAATTCTGCCTCCAGACTGCAACCTAGAAATGTTGCCTGCAAACTAGGCATGGAAAGTGGAGGCCCATCACCCCGGCTTCTTGGGTGACTGAGTGTCATGGTTTGATCCAGCTGTTCCCACAAACAAATGAATGTGTTCTGATTGATCGATCCTCAGCTGACGGCAGTTTGGGTTTTACAACCTTGCTGGAGTTGTGTTGTTGGGGGCGGGCTTATGGGATATTGCCAGCTTCCCCTTGCCAGTGTTTCCAGTGCTGTGGTGGAGGTGATGTCCACCCCTCTGCTCATGCCATCGTTTTCCCTCCCAGGATGGAGTCTCCCTTGGAGTCCATAAGCCTAATAAACCCATTCCTCCACAAGCCGCTTTTGCTTGGGTTCTTTCTGCCCAGCAACAGAGAAAGTTGACTACAGCACTGAGGATCACAAGTTCCAGGCTTGTGTGGTCTACAAAGTGAGTTCCAAGCCAGTTTGGACAATTCAGTGAGACTTTGTCTCAAAATAAAAAGTAAAAAGATGATTGGGGATATAGCTCAGTAGGAGAGCACTTGCCTCACATGCACGAGGTTCAATCCTAAGTATAAATAAATAAAAATCAAATAAAGGTAAGACCAATTTCCTATATCCCCAAGGCTGCCATTTGACCTAGGGACCATTTTTGTCTTGCCAGCCCCACAGTGGTGTCTGGATGATGATTGGAGCTGGCCAGAGAATATAGATCCTGGAGGGTGGAGAGAGCCAAATGTGGGACAGTCATCCCTTAGCCTGCCTACCATGTGGTCCCCTCCCCTGTCCTCCGCAGCAAGCACTATCCCTTGGGGTCTCCTCACATCATGCAGTGCCCACACATTTGTAAATAGTCCTTCTTTAAACTGTCCTCAGTTTCTCTGTTTGAGTGGCGCCTGTTTCCTCCTGGGGACACTACTCATGCAGACGAGAGAAGAAGCAGTTGAACAGATCCATAGTAGATGAACACAACATATTCACTAAGAATTTGGACAGAAAAGTTTCAAAGGCTGGTTCATCAGTGTGGGTTTTCCTGAGACCTCAAACTGCCAGGTCCCCAGCTCACCAGCTTTCTGGAACACTCAGTGAATGTACCCTCGTCTCCTCCCTTTCCAATGGTAGCCTCACTAGGTACTAGACTCCTGCAGGTCTTGGCATCTGTTGCAGTCAGCTTTCTAGTTGCTGCGCAGAAAGAACCCAAACAAAAGTGGCTTATAGAGGAATGGCTTTATTTGGCTTACGGACTCGAGGGGAGACTCCATTCTGGCAGGGAAAACGATGGCATGAGCAGAGGTCTGGACATCACCTCTGCCATAGCACTGCAAACAGCGGCAGGAAGGAGTGCCAAACACTGGCAAGGGGAAGCTGGTTTATAATCCCATAAGCCCGCCCCCAACAACACAGCTTCATCGAGGTTGTAAAACCCAAACTGCCATCAGCTGAGGATTGATCTATCAGAACACATTCATTTGTTTGTGGGGGACACCTGGATCAAACTATGACAGCAGCTAACTTGACCTTCACTACATCTTAGAAGGAGAAAAGCAGTTCATCCCCTTTTCCACACTCTCACAACTTTCCCTTCATTCCATGGTACCCACCAGCATCTTCTTTCCCAGCCCCTGGAGCCTTCTTCCTTAGAGGACACACCAGCCCGTGACCTCAGAAGACTCGGTGCCACAGCAATCCCCACAAGTCCCTATCCCGTCCCACCTTGCGTACAACTTTTAAAAACCTCTGTGCGTTTGAAATTGCTGTTATTGCTTTACTTTTCCATGTGATTCACCAGTTTGTCCATTTCTGAAGCACTACATAGCTTGTGTGAATTCCCTCCCATTAACTAGACGAGTCCTTTCATGTCCTCACTGTTCCCTTAAAGTGACCCCCAGCAACCCTCACTCCCATAAATATTTATAACCTCGCTCCACATATTAGCAATATGCTTTGAACAACATATCCAATTTTACCAGGAACCTGAGATTACATTCTAAGCTCTCCCTGCTTATTTTAGTGGCTTATTTTGGAAGCTGGAAAATAACCTTCTTGTTTAGAAAAAATAAAATTTTGACCTCTATTTGACTGCACAACACTGTACAAATTTTTTGCTTTAAGTAATTAAGAGTACTGGTAAAAAACAGCGTGGTCCTTCTGTCCCGTTATAGCACGAGATGTCCATTTTAATGAGGCATTGATTCAGTGTGGTGATTTTGATGTTCCCCTGATTTCATTAAATCGGGATTATGTGTGGGTGGATGGGTGTAGCTTAAATACAGACTCAAAACCAAAAAGTCCAAATGCTGTCTGAAAGCTAATTAAAATGGCCTTCAGGGTTCCAGGGCAGCAGAAAGCAGGCAATGAGTGCTTCCTCCAACCTCCTCCTTCGTCAGTACGCAGTGAGCCAGTATTTGACATTGGGAGTCTGTGACTCTGCTGGTTAATGGCCCATGAACATGAACATGAACATGAACACGATCAACCCCAGAGGCATCTCCCATCCACCAGCTGGAGCCCCTGGACCTCCTGCCCTGGCTAGCTTCTGCTAGTTCATGGAAACTTGAATTGCGATCCTCCTTTCAGTTTATGTAACCTGAGGCAGGATTGTACACTCAATAGCGATCAGAAGCAGCCAGGGACCGAGTTGAGAGTATCTGGGTGCCAAGCCTGCTGGGATCACTGCAGGGACCTTGAGTCGCCAAGCCTGGGCCTCCAACTGGGGACATCTTCCTGGTTTCCCATTCCCCACCTGGCCACATCTCCTATCTGGTTTTACACTTCACCCAGCTTCAGAGTTCACTTGGTGTCACACCATTCACCCAGCCTATCAACCCATCAGGCCAAAGACCACACTTGACTTCATACACGTTCCCAATTTAAAAGATATGATCCAAACCAGAAAGCTTCATAGGCCCCACAGTGTGTGTGTGTGTGTGTGTGTGTGTGTGTGTGTGTGTGTGTGTGTGTGTGTGTGGACAGCTTCGGGTGTCATTCCTCAGAAAATCTGTCCACCTTTATTTGAAACAAGGTCTCTCACTGGCATCACCTGTCTCTGCCTCCCGGCTGCTGAGTCTACAAGCATGTATCACCATGCCTGGCTTTTTTCCACACTGGTTCTGGGGATCCAACTTGTGTCTTCTTGCTTATAAGACAAGCACGTTGCCAGCTGAGCTATCTCCCCAGGCCCATCACAGGCTTCAAGAGGAAACTGGCTTCCTTTTCCTAACTAGCCACAGCACTCTCTTGAGGGGGGCCATTTGGAAAGAAGAGATGAAACACAAGAAGCCCACCCTTCCTAGATTGTCAGAACCATGTTCTTTAAATCTTCCTGCTACCCCCTTCTCTCCCCCACCATGCCCGCCAAGCCCCTGCAAGGGGGATCTGAGCCCAGGACAAGGAGGGATTCAGAAGGAACACCTCATTTTTCCCCCATGTTTCTCCAGGAACTGAGCAGCAAGGCTCTGTGGAGGTGTCCTGGGGAAGCTGGGTTCTTTCTCACACCTGTCTGTAGCACTTCTAGAGTTCAGGGTGTGAGGACATGATTCTACTGGTACTTTGGGGAAGCCATTTACCCATTGGGACCCTTCATGGTCCCTTGCTTGTCCAGCAGGTCAACAATAGGGTCTGACAATGGGATAATGATGACACTGAAAATTGGTAATGAGTGTAAGCAAACTGTTTCCCTCCAATTCTCTGTTTGAAAGGCTCAAAATCTCAAGTGTGCACACAATGTTGTTTCCGGGCCTGGCTAGGATGGTCCATTTCCAAATTCACAGGACTTAGATCCTTTCTTGACCTCACTATATCGTTTACTCTCCTCAAAACAGTAAGAGGAGTCTTTTTAAAAAATAAATCAAGCCAGACATGGTGGCACATACCTTTAATCCCAGTAGTTCGGAGGCAGAAGTAGGTGGATCACTGTGAGTTTGAGGCCAGCCTGGGACTACGGAGTGAGATCCAGGTCAGCATGGACTAGAGTGAGACCCTACCTCAAAAAAACTGAAAAAGAATAAAAACAATCAGATGGGGTCATTCCTCCTCATTTCTCAAGATCTAATGTCCACTCTGCATGGTCATGCACCCTAACATTCACCCACCTGGCGCCTGTCTTCAAACCTACCACAGGCACTGGACTTTGCCCTCTCCTTGACTTGGGAGTTTTCTTTGCTACCCTAAATGACTTCCTCTGTCGATGTTTTGATTTTTTTTTTTCAGGTAGGATTTCCCAGACTCACTCTGTGGTCCCAGACTGCCCTCAGGCTCATGCAATCCTCCAACCTCATCCTCCCAAATACTGGGATTAAAGGCATGCACCACCACACTCGGCTTGATTTATTTTTTATTTTTTTAAAAATATTTTATTTATTTATTTGAGAGAGAGAGAGAAAGCGAGAGAGAGAGGCAGACAGAGAGAATGGGCACAACAGGGCCTCCAGCCACTGCAAATGAACTCCAGACCCATGCGCCCTCTTGTGCATCTGGCTTTACATGGGCACTGGAGAATCGAACTCAGGCCCTTCTGCATTGCAGGCAAATGCCTTAACTGCTAAGCCATCTCTTCAGCCCAATTTATTTTTTTTAAAAAAGACTCCTTTTATTATTTGGGAGACAGTAGATTATATAGACAGGTCAAGAAAGGATCTAAGTCCTGTGAACTTGGGAATGGACCCTCATAGCTAGGCCCAGGAACAAGATTAGGTGCTCCTTTAAAGCTCTTCTCAAACATCACCTCTTCTGTGAAGCCATCTTACCACCTAAGAGCATAGCATAAAATAATTTATGCATATGTGTGTGTATTCCCACCCACCTCACACCACACCATGCTTTGCATCTCTTAAGTGGCTTGACATGTCTCTCTTGGTAGCACACCTCACTGTGTGATAGGGTATGCAGTGTTGAAATAAAGCATAAGACTTGATTTCAAAGCTATTTGGGATTTAAAGATAAATGACCCTGAACTACAAAAAGCCCCCACAATAATCAGGGAAAAAACAGACAAGGTTATTTATTAATACTGTGCATCAGTGTGACACACTTGCCCCAAATATGGAACCAATAAGGACACACGATCATTGACTGAAGTTGGACATATCAGGGTGTATTCTCTACGCTGTGCAGTTTTGAGAGCTTTGTAACTCGCACAAAGTCATGCTTCTGTCATTCTAAGATCATGCAGAATATTTTCACAGCCCTAAAGTTCTGTGGGTTCCACCCATCCATCTCTCCTCAACTCCCCCAGACAGACCCTTGGCAACTGCTGCTCTTTCTACTGTTACTGTAGACGGGCCTGTCCCAGAATGTCATGCTGTTGGAATCATATGGTATATAGCCTTTTCACACTGTCTTCTTTCGCTTAGCAATTTCATTGAAGGCTCGTTCATGTTTTGTTTGTGTAGTTTATTATTTAATAGCATAGTGACTTATGCTATTACATTGTATGTATGCACCATAGTTTTTTTCTAGGTAAAGACTTCATCGTTTCCAATTTGTGGCAGTTCAAAACATTTGTGTGTAGTTTTTTGTGGGGGGCACAAGTTTTCAGCTCATTAGGTACATCCCAAGAACATGCTTGCTGGGTCATATAGTAAGATATGGATATCTTGGTAAGACATTGTGAAATCATCCTCCAATGTGCATGGACCATTCTGCATTCCTATCAGCAAGGAATGAGTTCCTGCTGCTCCATATTCACATCACCATTTGATGTTGTCAGTGTTTTGGGTTTTAGCAGTCTGCTGTTTTCATCTGCAGCTCCTCGGGAGCTCCTCCAGTAGTATAGTGAAGTTAAGTATTCCTTCCCCATAGACTGGGATTATTTATGGATATTCAAGGCCTGGTGAAGCATTAGGCATAGAGTAAATGCCCAGTGTGGAATGGGTAGAGTGACACAAAATGGGGTGGACCAGACAGAAGTGGAACTCTCACAGGAAACTACTCAACCCTGGTGACTGGCGGCTGGCCAGGTGATCAGGTGCTTCTGATCTGGAGCAGCCCCGTGTTGAGGAGAAAAGACAGTGGTATCAGAGCAGGGAGAGAAAGGTCCTGGAGGTCATTGTTCTGCTTTGTCATAGTAGTGCCTGAACATTTCTGAGATCCTCAACTCTATCCATCCTGGCCACAGACCTGCCTGTGCTCATTCTGATTCACAGAGAGATGGTCTGGCGTGCTGATGGCAACAGGGGCTTCTGTCTCTCCTTTTTGTGTCTGCCACACCCATTTTTCCCAGAGCCAACTTATGCAGCAAATCAGCCTCCATCACAGGTTTCCACAAGAAATTCAATTAAGCTGAGGTAGGAGGGTTTCTGTGGGTTCAAGGTCAGCCTGGGTTAGAGTGAATCCCTGTCCCCCACAAGAAAAAAAAGGGAAAAGAAAAGAAAACACAAGAAAAGAAAGAAGTTCAATAAAGCTGGTCATGGTGACACAGGCATCTAATCCCAGCACTCAGGAGATTGAGGCAGAAAGAACTCGAGTTCAAGGTTAGTGATACCTGTCTTTAAAAAAAATCTAGTCAAGTTCTAGGGAGATGGCTTTGTAGTTAAGAGAGCTTGCTGCTTAGCATGAGGAGGGCCTCTGGGCTGGAGACAACTTCCCAGAGCCCACATGCAATGTTAGGCCTGGCCACAGACATCTATAGCCTTAGTCCCTGGCAGGATGCAGGAAGCAGAGAAGACGATGGAAAAATCACTGTGCTCATTGATAGGCAGCAGCTCCTGGTTGAGGGAGAGACCCATCTCAGGGAAATACACAGATGAGCAATAAGAGGACACTTGCTGTTCTCCTATTGACCTCCACAGCCACATACATGAGGTGTTCATCTACACACACACATGCACACACACACACACACACACACACGTGTGTAGACTACATATCTCCCATACACACCACACATACTCTGCACACACAAAAATCTAATCAAACCAAGCAAGTTACGGTTTTAAATTACATCAGTGAAGATGAATACATACTACACATGACCTCCCACAGGCTTGTTATCTTTATTCTTCTTTTCCTCTCCCAAGACAAAGCATAAGCTTAGATACTAAAGCTTATTTTCCTCTTATACAGAATAACCTTGACTCCTTCTCAGAAATGTTGTGGGCAGAGAATTTCCCCTCTTCAAAGGAATTTACACTGCGAGCTTATCAAGGCCTTTCCTCCAAAAAAGCGTATCTCTTCTTAAGATAAATTTCTATGCCAGTTACTATGGGGACAGCAGTACTTTTCATCTCTTTGTACCTGGGAACTGACTGCAGTTGAGTAGAGCACGATCTCTGTCACAGAGACATCTCCTGGCCCACACCCAGGGGCCCATGGTTGACCTGTGCAATAATGGTACAAGAATAGTGCAAGAGAATTTTCAATTATTTTTCCTTTTCTTTGCTTATATACATGTGTGTAGTATGCATAGTGTGGTGTGAGTACATATGTATGCAGTTGCATGCATCTCCTGGGCCACAGGAGAATGTGTGGTGTCCCATTCTATCACTCATCCACGGATTTCCTTGGGACAGTCTCTCACTGAACCTGGAAGTGCCTTTATCCGTCAGACTGGTTAAGCCCCAACAATTCTCCTGTCTCAGCTTCTCATCAGACTAGGGTTTTAGGTGTGTGCAGCCACAACTCAACTGTTTACATGGATGCTGGGGAATCAGGCCCTCGTGTTTGTACAGTAAGCATTCTTACTAGCTGAGCCATCTTGCGGCCCCAGAGAAATTGTTTTGTCATTATCTCAGTAGGGTCCTGAGAACACATGATCCTACCATATAGGTCCCAGTAGCTTTGCTATGGGTGACAATTTAGAAGCTTGAAACGTGCCCCAAGCTAGCTCTCTTGCCTGGATACCATAGTCTTCCAGTCACACATCAGCTGACAGTAACTTCAGAGTCAGCCCAGGTGAAGAGTGTGCGACAACATGACACCTGTGAAATCAGCCTGATCAGCTACTATACAAGGAACAGAACAGAAAACCACAAGCCCCTTTGCCCAGTCAAGATAACTGACGACAGGAAACACCTTCACCTCCAGGGTGCCTTAATGTATTGGAAAAATTTTAGCATTAAATAGGTTCACAGCCCTACATTCTCAGCAGGGGCTATAGTAAGGTGACCTACTGTGATGGTTAAGTTTTGATGTCAACTTGACCTTTCAAATAATCTTGGGTGGGTCTCTGAGGATGTTTACAGGAAGGCAGCCTCTCAGTAGGGGGCAGGATGTAATGAAGTTCAAAGAAGCTAGAAGTAAACATCCTTTCCTGTGTGGGCAGGGCAAGAAGGAACTTCCAGAGACTCAGGAGGCCATTAAGTCTGGGATAGGGTTGTGGGACCCCACCCTAAGGCTATATAAAGGGGAAAGAATTCTCTCCTTGCCCTCCTGCCTGTTTGCTGTTCCGTGTGTATGGTGTTGGTGATGGGTTTCTCTCTCTGCTTGGACCTGTGAAAGAGGACCAGCCTCTTTTGCATTCTGGAATTTCCCCTGGATCTATAGCTACAAATAAATCGTTTCCTCCCATAAACTGTGCCTGGTTTGAAGATTCATCCCAGCAGCGTGTGGCTGACTGTGACATCTACCCAGGATCTGTGTCAGATTTTTATAACAAATAGGAAGCAATTCACACAGAGAAACTCTGTTAATCTGTCTTCCATAGCACAAGGATGGCTTGTCTTGCTCAAGGTTATTTAAGAACAAGTTCCAAGTATGAAGGAAAGATTGCTTAGCTAATCTGGCTCCTTCCTTCTTGGTTTCCCTCCCATTTCCCTTCTTCCTTTCTTGGTGAAAGGTTTCAATGTACAATTCCTCCCGGCTCCCCATAGGCTCATGTGTTTGACTACTTACTCCTCAGCTGGTCATGCTTTTCAGGAAGGTTGTTGGAACCTTTAGGAAGTGGAGCCTTGTTGGAGGAAATATGTTACTGGAAGGTGGGCCTTATGGTGCTATATAGTTGGGCCTCACATGCTGTTCTCTCTATGTTTCCTGTCTGCCAAGGTGACAATGTGATACAGGCTTCCCACTCCAGTCGGCTTGGTCTTCCCTGCCATGATGGATTCTACCCTCTGGAACTGTAACTCAAATCTTTCTCCTTTCATAAATTGCTTCTGGTTGAGTATTTGCATTTGTTCAAAGCAATGAGAAAGAAACTAATACACTTGGGGGTACAGACATGAGGACAGTGTTATAATATGACATCTGAATTAAGATACTCTTGAATTTCTACAGCAATGTCTCTATTCCTTCCATCATTTCCTGACCTTCCAGGTAACTCCATTACACCTGAGCTGAGATCTCAGTATGGGGGGGGGAGGTAAATCATGCTAAAAGCTACTTCTAAAAGGTTGATAATCCTGCTCTCATAAATCTTGGAGCAAGCCAGTTCCTTTATAGCCTGCTGAATAGTTTAATCATTTTTACGATGTGCAAGCTACTGACCATTCTCTGCATCAGCTCCACACTCATTGTGTTACCATCAATATCCTCCTAATCTGTTTAAGTTGTAAATAGACGAGCCGCAAATCGAGAAAGATAAGAAGTCCACTGAAAGAGAGTTGAGCGTTCAGTGCTGCCGTAAGCTTTCCTGGGTGTCGATACTAATCTGTTTCCTGTAATGATCTGTGTGGGAATAAGCATAGACAGGAAAGGAAAGTTCGTGTTAATGGCTATAATTCTTGTACTTGAGTCCATGGGATCCAGAAGCTTCCAGGGACCCTCCTGTATTTGTCAGCCTCTTTTCAAGACTCAGGACTGTTTCAGCATTCCTCTATCTTGTCATTCTTCCAACCAGGAGCAGAAGGTGCCTGACCTCATTCCTTCTCTCCCATCCCAATAACTACCGTTTCTTCTCTACTATGTAGTCAGCTTTCAAAGGCCATATGTTTTAACCTGTCATCTTCTCTTTCTACCAAAGCTAAAATGCAAGCATTTGTCTGGGACACCTGCTCTCCCTGCTGTCTCCTCTTGATACCAAACTTGTATGGATCTCCTATTCTGTGGGCTCTTCACTATGTTAACTGCCATCACTATCTATAACTGTTCTTCACATCGTGTGCTATGAAATATTTAACCTTTTTAATTCTTACATTCTCTCTCTTTCATAAACACACACAGCAAAAGTCTCTTTACCCAATACTTCCCCTGCTAGGGTTTCTTTTTCCTACACAATCACTTCATTTCTATCTCATTGTTTTTTACTAGCCTGTGATGTGATGAGGTCCATAAGACAGTCCTCTCTTATATCCAACAATATTGGTTACTTATATGATCTGTATAGTCCCTAATAGTGAGATGAGGAAACCAGGAACCATAGTGTTCAAGGAATTGGATGGATATTAGGCTGCTAATAGGGGTGGAGGTGGTTTTCTGTCCTGTCTTTTGGACCTCAGGGTGTGCTCTCTGAGGCCAAGGTCTGGTGCTGAGTATCTGGATTAAGTCCCAACACCATCATTTAGTTGGCATCCTCCGACTCTTATTCTCCTGATGTTCCTCTTCTTCATACTCCCATTTTATTTGCTTGAACCTCTATGCACTATATTCTACCTCAAACATCCTGAAAACAATCCAATCCCACCCCAAAGCCCCCCACCACCACCATGTTTCCCACCATCCAAACCTCAGATAACACAGGGAAGTGAGCTCTTTTAATTTTAGATCAAATTTGTAGAATGAACCCATATTTAGAACCATTTTAGCAGCTACTTTATGAACCATTTTAGCAGCTACTTTATGAACGGTTAATAGTAGTGGCCTTTGTCTTTGACCAACAAAGCCAACATTTAAATATGACCTTCCCAATTTCCAGGCCTACAAATGATTTTAAAAAAAAACCTACAGACTAAAAATGCTTTAAAAATTATTTGTAGTGACTAATGCGTGGAAAATTCCTTTAATGGTCAAAATAGATAATTTTGAAATAAACAACAAAGTTCAATAAATGCACATGATCCCTTTTGAGTAAGAGTCAAAGGTATTTTTTTGTTTTAGACTTTCATTGTTTTTCTGGGCTCGTATAGAGGATCACAAAAGCCATTTATTCTCAACTTATATCTGTTATTTAATCTACAGGACAGTGCATTAAAGAGGCAAAAATATCCAGACCCCTAGGTTGATGGCAATTAGTGTTTTCTTAAGGTATCCAATTGCCTATGGTTCTTTTCAGGTTGATGTCAGTCTGTTCTCAAAATAACTTCTTCTGAATCTAGACTGAATGAATTTAATATTATTAGAACATTTCCAAAATGTTCTTAGCTATTCACCTGCTCTCCCAGATGAACCTTATAATTATGTTGCAGGCATCCAAAAAAACCCCTAGTCCCTTCAGAATATTGATTGGGTTTTGAAAAATGAGCAAACTAATTTGGGAAGAATTAACATTTTTATAATATCCAATCTTTTTGCATGTGTCTGTATCTTTCTAAAACTTAACTTTGTAAGTAGTGAAGGAATTTCATTGTTTTTCCTCCCAAACTGCTAACTTTCTGATTCTTTTTAAAATGACTTCTGCTATTATCCCTGCTATTTCATTACTTTCGCTTTTCTAAGACTTGCTTTATTCATCAATTCTCATCCATAGATTAAGTCTGCAAGTTGACCTATTAACAGAGCTTTGGCCAACGTTGAATGTGATGACTTGTTTTATTATTTCCCCTTGTTTGTAGTTATAATCATAATATTCAGTTTGGTTCAACATTTAAAAGACTTCTTATTTTATCTACTGATTGCTTTAATTTTTTTCCTTTTAACTTTTGTTATTTCGGGGATGATGACTGTGACCTGAAAATAATAGTATCACACTAATACCAATGGTAACGAGAATTCCGTGATAATACCATGCCAACCATTACAATAAGCTTGCATGTTCTCATCTGTACCTTGCAACACCCAGAGATGCACCTGCTATTAGATATTCAGGTTTCACTGATTTTAAAAGAGAACAAGATTCAGTTAGTAAACCAGAATGGGACCCTAGCTTTCTGCATCGCTTCTCAGTCCTCATAATGCTTTCTTCTCATCAAACTTTATGGAGGTTTTCCCTGGACCTGGCTTTCAGGCTCAGTGGTGCAATGCTACAGAGAGGCTGGATGGGAACTGCTTGAAATGGCCAGCTTTGAAGTAGATCTGTCATTCACATCCCCTTTTCTCTATTTGTATTGGCTGCTTCATCAAATTGTGCTTCCATCAATTTCTATTGATTGTGTCTGGAACAAAGAAGCCTGTTACACTTAGGAGAAATCTGTCCCTTCACTGAGCCTGTCCACAGCTCCAACTTCATCCTTTCCTGTGAGTGTGTGTGTGTGTGTGTGTGTGTGTGTGTGTGTGTGTGTGAGAGAGAGAGAGAGAGAAAGAGAGAGAGAGAGAGAGAGAGAGAGAGAGAGAGAACATGTGGAGGTCAGAGGACAACCTCAGGTGTCATTCCTCAGAAACACTGTTCACCTCCTTTGAGACAGGGTCTCTCTCTGGCCTGGAACTCACCTAATTAGGCCAGGCTGGCCGGCCAATGAGACCCGGGAGTGTCCTGTCTGCACCTCTCCTGTGCTGGGATTACAGCCTTGTGCTATTATTCCCTTGGAGTTTTTAAACATAGGTTTTTGTGGGGGGGGGGTCGAACTGAGGTCCTCCTGCATGGAAGACCAGCACTTTGCAGATTGAGCTATATCCTCAATTCTCCAAAATAATTTTCTATAAATTCTTTTCCTTTCTGTGTGACCTTTCACAGCTCAGCTTCTTCTCTTTCTTTTATTAGGTTCCGTTTCTCTTGCTCTTATTGTGTCTCATTATAGAAGCCTTGAAGTCTTACAAATAACTGTCAAATTAACTCTGAAATTGTCCTGTAGTTTCAGAGATGTGTAATCCCATGCAGCTATGGAAATGTTATCTGTTCTTCATGAACTTTCTTCTTATTTTCTGTTTATTCTGACTCTAGTGCCTGCTGGAAGGCAGGATACAGAGTTAACGTGGCCTTTTTCCCTAACCAATTAGGTGTTGGGCTTGGATGCAAGTCTGTGTGGACAGCTTCTATCTATTAGGCATTTGACCTTCACCGTTTCCTGCATCTTTGTTTCACCACTGCCTGGCTTCCTGAGCCTGGGAAAGTAAGGCTAGGAAAAGCCATTCTACTTTTGTGCAGTGATGAAACCCTTGCTGTCTCCACTTTGATTTCCAACCATTTTTCTCACATGTAACTCAAGGAATCCACAAATCCCATGAGAATTTAAAAATTATGTATTTTGATTTTTGCTATAATCTTCCAATCATTACTACAAACATTAATTTGGGTCACAGTGATAATTTGCAGTTGAAAGATATTTGTAGAGAATGAGATTTAGTTCTTCGAAGCCATGATTCTTAGAAGTTTCATAATGAACTATTAGCCTAATTAGCAAAATTGGATGAGATAACAGCATTGTATGAATGTTACATTTCCTGCTTCTGATGTCGACTGATGTCTATGAGAAAACCGTTATTTTTAGGAAATAGACACTGGCCTAATTATGACGATAAATAAAGGCATAGTGTTTACACATTACTCTCCAACAGTTCCTTGAACAAGTATGTGAAGATAAAAAGAAAGATAGTTGAACAAATGGGTCAAAATGTCAACAGCTGTGGAAACAATTGGTGAGTCTCAGGAATGGTTACAAGAGAGTTCTTTGTATTTCTAGCAACTTTTTGAAAGTGTGAAATTATATCAAAATGAAAAGGGTTTTATAAATGTCAGGATTTTCATGGCCTATAAAGTATTCTCAGAGTGTGAGAAAAGTGTTTTTTTTTTTAATTTAAAAGTTATTTAAGTTGAGAAACGCATAATAAGTCTTCCACTCTGCCAGCAGATTCATCAGATGAACCTATTTTTATAAAACCATCCATTTTACTTTTCTGCTTGGGATTTTCCATTCCCTCATGAGCACTAGTTTAAAGGACTCAGTCTTGCCTGCAAGATCTCTAAGACATAGTGCTTTAACCAGACTACATTTTGCCTTTATTTAACAACACCAATTACTATGGTTCTTGTGGGTCCCTTATTGTTTCATTCTCCTATGGCTTTGACCAAAGTGCTGCTCCCTTATTACTGCTCATTGAGTACTGCTAACCCTGAATTAGATAGTTCCTCCACAAGAGACTGTCCTTAAATTCTCACAGCTCCGTGTCTATGCTGGGTTCCTGGAGTCCTTGTGGGGTCCTCCATCATGGCCTGGACATGTTATTGCTGTGTGTCTCCACCACACTGGAAGCTCAAGGAGGCAGACAATCTCTCTCTCTCTCTCTCTCTCTCTCTCTCTCTCTCTCTCTCTCTCTCTCTCTCTCTCTCTCTCTCTCTCCTTCATGCCTACCACAGTGACCAGGAGGAGAGAACATTTGCTGACCCCAGGAGCAGAGATGCTTGGAAGAGAGCTGTACTGGAGTGCAGTCGTGCCATGCACATAGGTAGAGAACATGACTGGCCTGTGGGAAAATCTCCAAGAGATGATGCCTCCCTCCAATGTCTCCTCACCCTCTTTTCACAATATTGAAAACGTTCACATTAGCCAGGTGTGGTGGCAAGCACCTTTAATCCCAGCACTTGGGAGGAAGAGGTGAGTTCAGGCCAGCCTGAGACTTAGAGAGTGAGATCCAGGTCAGGCTGGGATAGAGTGAGACTCTATCTCGACAAAAATTGAAAAATTAAATAAAAAAAAACCTCCCACATTAATTTTCATTATTTAAAACTCTGGCTATAGGAGGGGGAAAAGAAACATCGTGCCTTATGTTTTCTGGCATGTATGCATAATAATGAGAAATTATTACCATTAATATGCAACCTATATATTCACAGTGTTCTTCAAGATTTATAACAGATAGAAGTTTCTTGAGAGTCTCAGCGGTCTTTACACATTTTCCCCTAGCCCAGCAAACTTTCTGAATATAGTAAGTGCTCAATTAAAATGAATTAAATGGATAAATGAAAGAACAACTTTCACACACATTATAAATAATTAAATCTAACCCAAAACTGAGGGAGATGCCTACTGCAAATCTTCTAATGTCATTGAGTAAGGGTGAGCTTGCGGGGGAGATCCGGAGAGGGGACCCCTCCAGCTGATGTGCTTATCCCATGAGTATTCCTGGTCCCTCATGGTGTGGGTGGGGCCAGAGAGAACACACTTCCTGAAGAAGAAGGACAAGATAGAATTACTTGGGTCCCAAATACATACTGAGATACTGCTTCTGAATCCTGCCGATTCAGCAAGGGGTTAATGGAGCTTTCAAACAGGCTAGATAATTAACAGGATTAAATCTCTACCTGTCAATTAAGCCAATATATTTGAGTATAATGCTATTTAATTCTGTACCAGGAACAGTGCAATAAATCAAAGTTTACAGATGTCTTCAGCAAGCCCTTGATGGATGAAACAGTGTAACTCGGAGGTGCATAGAAAATCTCAAATAAGATAACCTCCCATGTGATTAATATAGCTGTCTGCATTGGCATTGGCTCCAGAAGGTTCTAATCCAAACATGTTTAACATCACATACTTTATTGTGACAGATTTAGACACCTGAACTAACTAACCAGGCAAATGGTGCTTAATTATACTGACTCATTACAGACCTCGGCAATAAAGCTGGGACACAGAGTTATGCATTCATTCCCATCAACACCCACACGCAACATCAGTGGACAATATCCAGAGGGTTTTATAGGGTCTGGTGCACAAAGCAGAGTCATACTCGGGAACCTTCCTTCTCTCTGTTCAATGATGCTTGTCCCCAGGTCTACTTGAGACTAACTGAACATCAAATGCTTATTGATGACCATAAAGAGAAAGAGACACGTGAGCGTGAATGTTTCTACATTTTCTTATTCAAACAAAAAGCATGCTTGCTTTGTCAGCACATATACTAAAATTGGAATGATACAGAGAAGATTCGCATGGCCCTTGTGCAAGCATGACACACAAACATGAAGTGTTCTATATTTTAAAAATCACAAGAAGAATTAAAAATTGTGTGGATCTACTTATCTAATGTGTCTATCTATCCATCCCCAAACAACTTCGCTTCCATAAGAACATGTGCACAATGGGAAACGTTGTTTAAGAGACCAAATGAAATGCTATTCAACCCAACACATGCATTCTGCAATGCAATTCCAAGGACATGGTGATCTAAACCAGGACACAGACTCGAATTATTAGAACAGAGCTAGAAAAGTCCAGATACAGAATTTACATGTCAGTCCTGCTTCTTAGTTGAATTTACTCATGGGGGATCTTTTCAGTAGCATATGAGTGTGCAAATGCTTCTGTAGGGTCATGGTGTTTGGCTCCATCTGTATTGAATTCACAGTGTGGCCATCAAGTGTGAGACCCAGTCATTGTTTGCTGACTGGCTATTAGATCAGTCAAGTGTGCTGAATATTGTGTAAAGATGCTCTGGAACAGAAATGAAGGATGAGCTACGCTCTACTTTTTGCTCTCTCTCTCTCTCTCTCTCTCTCTCTCTTTCTCTGTCTCCCTTTCTCTCCCCTCCCCCTCTCTCATCTACTCATGATTTGAATCAGATGTCTCTCTTAATCTCTTGCACTTTGACTGCTTAGTCACAAGCTGATGGCAATTGGGGAGGTGGGTCCTTGCTAGAGGAGGTGTATTGTTGGGGGCAGGCTTAGGTGTGTTACAGCTGGCTCCCCCTTGCCAGAGATCTGCTCACTTTCTTGCTGATGTTTTCCACCTGATGTGGCAGAAGTGATGTCCAGCCTCTGCTCCTGCTATCATTTCCTAAGCCATCATGAAGCTTCCCCTATATGCCAAAATAAAATCCTCCTATGAGCTGGTTTTGGTCCAATGTTTTGTCCCAGTGATGAGAACATAACTACAGCACTCTTCTCTTTCATTTGTTTGGAAAGAAAGGATTAACAAGTGGTAAGGATCAAAGTTTTAGAATTGGCTATACCAAAGGCAGGAATTCAATAAAGAGAGAGCAGGCTTGGAGTTAGAAAGCGTTTATGAAGATGACATGTTTGAATGATTATTTCAGAAAGGTAAGGCAACATAAGTGAAGTGGTATGTTGAAAATGGGAGAAACAACAGGAATTGATATTTGGAGTAAGGGAGGCATGTTGAGAGCAGTTTAAGGTGTGGGTGACATAGTGGTGATGGATTAGATAAGTAAGATAAAACCACTTCTAGAAAAATACCAGAACCTAAAATCAAACACAAGAGAAAGACACTTAGCGTCATTGGATGGGACTGTTACATGCAAGAGTTGTAAGAGTCTGGTCTCAGCGGGGTACAGAGTCGAGTGGGACAGAAGAGCCTGAGCTGGCACAGGAGGATAGAAGTAATGGCAAGATCCAGCAATGAAAGGATGAGCAGCTCGACTATGCAAAGTGGAGGGTAGAGAGTGAGAGATACTTCCGAACATCCACCCTCCCAAATACCCATGACCTGTCATCTTGTTTTTTCTAAAACACACACAAGCAAGCAGGACAAAATTGCAAATGATGGTACAGAAAACTAGGTCTTTATTCCTCAATTGAGCTTCTGACTTCTAGTCATCTGTGTATTTCCAGTAGCACTAGGCTGTATCACAAAGCCTGTCATCACCTCATTCATACCATCTCACAGGCATGGGATCATCTCACGTGATCAAAATAAGAAGGGTGGGGCTCATGTAATAAGACATCTGAGAGAAATCACATTCATGCATACTGTGATGGTTAGGTTTTGTTGTCAACTTGATCTTTTTAATTACCTTGGGTGGGTCTCTGAGGATGTTCACAGGAAGGCAGCCTCTCAGTAGGGGGCAGGATGTAAGGGAGCTCAAAGGAGGTAGAAGTAAAAACATCCTTTCTTGTGTGGGCAGAGCAGGAAGGAAATTCCGGGCTCAGGAAGCCATTAAGTCTGGGATAGAATTGCAAGACCCCACCCTAGGGCTATATAAAGGTGAAAGAATTCTCTCCTTGCCCCTCCTGCCTGTTCACTGATCTATGTGTGTGGTGTTGGTGATGGGTTTTTCTCTCTACTCGGACCTGTGAAAGAGGACTGGCCTCTTTCACTTTTATGGGACTTCCCCTGGATCTGTAGCTTGAATAAATCCTTTCCTCCCATAAACTGTGCCTGGTTTGGAGAGTCATCCCAGCGGTGTGTGGCTGACTACAACACATACCTTCTATTACAGCATTTTAAAATAACTTTTCTAGTATATTACTAAGCATTATTGGTAATCACTTACTTTACCTAATTATATAAATTAAACTTTATCATATATACTTGTATAAGAATAAATGGTAAATATAGCTAATGATTATCCAAAGGATTAGGCATCTGTTCCAAGTCTTGAGATATGACCCTTGTAGATAAGGAGGGGATACAATATCCATGTATAAAAATCTCCTGGTTAATAATAATAATAATACCATGGCAATAATGTTAGTAAACTTTGCATCTCCCCTCATCCTCTGCATAACCAACAATGTGGCCCTGGGGAAACTCACAGTCACTTTTATAACCCTTATTGATAGAATTTTAGTTCTGCCAGTTCCGCTTCTATCTACTAGCCCTATTTTCCAGTGTTTATTGGACAAAAGAATCCCAGGAAAAGGACTATTCTTGTTGGCTTTTTTCTTTGATTTTTGTTAGTATTTTGGGTAGGTAATACACTAGGCTAAATTTCATAATGAATAAAAAGCCACACATCAAACATGCTCTCACTTTTACCTGTCCTTGTCCTTCCTATTCCTCAGCTTCCAGCCCTCACTGATAATTTCACATGTATTTACTGCATTCCTTTCCATATACAAAAGATTATGTGTTTTATATAGTGCTTGTAAACCTTGCTTTTATCACTTAATGTTGTATCTCAGGATCTTTCTCTATTAGAAGATACATATATAGTGTGGATCTTGTTTTGTTTGTTTTATTACAGCAGTGTGGGTTTCCACTGTGTGGATGTACTATGGTTTATTTCACCAGTAGCTTTTTGTAAACATTTATGCTCTGTTTTAATCTTCTACTATTGCAAGCAATGCTGCAATAAATAACTTCATACTTAAGTATTTCATTTGTGTTCAGATAATCAGAAGAATAAATTCTCTGAAGTGGTTTTGCTGGTCCAAAGGGTAAATGTGTTTATCATTTTGATAATTATTGCCAAGTCAGTCTGTATATGAATTCTACCACTTTCTACTCCTAATGGCAATGTCTAAGAGGTTAAAACAAGCATGCCTAAAGCGATTTAACAAAGGACAAGTGAAGGTAAATAATGAAAGGAAGCTGAACCAGGGGTAGAGAACATTGTCACAGTTTAGGTTAAAATTGGATTATTCATTAGAAATGGAAGTTGGCTGTATTGAAGATAAGGATGTGAGGTCTGCAATATAACCAGCCATTAGACCACTTTATCTAACAGCAATGGCTGCTCACCCCGCTTAGCACTTCACAACCTCCAAAGCTCTTCGTCACATTAGCTCAGGTAAACACGTGAGGAAAGTAGAATTACTTGTCCTATGTACAGAAAGGCCAAGTGCCTTGTCCTAGGTAAAACAGCTGGGCCCTTCAGCACTGGGTCGCAAGTCTCATTTTCTCAATCCAGATGGGGCTGTTCCTTGGAAGGGAACCCTGGGCGATGCCAAATATTCCTGCTCTCACTTGTTAACAGTTCTCCCTCCCCTGCAACCCTCATGCATCTTCTCGTCCATTTGCTCATTCACTGTGGTTTCTATGCTTCATGTCATGTTTTTCTTAAATCAATTCTCTTAAGGGTGGTGAGATGAATCAGATTTAGACAAACCTCTGGGCATGTTAGAGAGAGGGAAACCCTGAATGTGAGTGTCACCATCCCCTGGGCTGCAAAGGAAGATAGAATAAGAAGGGGCAAACAAATAGAATACCAGAATTCATTGCTCTCTGCTTCCTGAGTGTGGATACAATGTGACCAACTGCCTCATGCTCCTACCAACATGCCTTCCCCATCATGATGTGCCAACATAAAGCCTTCCTTCCTTTAGTTGCCTTTGTTGGGTATTTTGTCACAATATTGTGAAAGGTAACCAATATAGACCCTTTGATGCCCAGGTGTCATGCCCTCAGCCATAACCATGTTGAACTGTTATCACACACCGATTCCATGGTTTCTACCTCAAGCACCTGCTTCATTGCTTCATGTTTCTTCCTTGGGACATTTTCTTAAGCTGCAGGTACATGCACATAATCAAATAGCTTTCTGGGATTTGGACTATGTGGGAAAGAAGATGCAGATATTGTGAACTGTCCTGAGACAGTGAGAAAAATGATCAGGAGTCAGTCAAGTTGATATTCATGGATTTTCCTTGAATTACCATGTGCTATTGGGTAAATTCCAAGAAGGATCAAAAAGCTAAGTTTCCGATTTTGTAATTGGAGTGGCTTCTCTAATTATCTTGCTGTCTTAAGGCTGTTCTCACCTTGGGTTATTATGATTATCCTTTTCTCTGATGGTCTCACTCCCTTTCCTCTAGCTTGGGTTCAATGTAGTAAGATCTGAGGCTCCTCCTGCATGGACGGACATTGTCTTTGGAGTCTTGGAGGACCAAGCCTGTGCCCCACAGAAGAGAGACAGCAAGTGATCTGTCAGAAATGCTCCAGTTTCTAAGAAACTGAGTGCTACAAGGTAGATGGCCTAGCTATGGTGTGTACCTTGAGAAAGTCAACAGGTGTACCCTTCACCTGGTTCTAAATTAAACCTGATGCCCAGAGGGCAAACAGAGCCATCAGCAGTCACTGATGGCCCAACCATGCTCAGCAGGAAGAAAGACCCCACAGAGAGGGAGCTAACAAAAATCCAGTATGGATGTCACAGGAAGCTTTCTCCCTGAAAGGGTCCCTTGGAAGCTAGGATTGCAGTTCCTGCGTTTCTCTAGAAGGCACAACTGATAATAAAAGTGGAGTGAGTGAGAGAAAGTGCACAGAGTTCCATAAACATTACTGTGGGATCAAATCAAACGGAGGACTTGGTGAGAACAGGTCAATAAAGTCTTTCTCCTTAATGCCTTTTCCTTTCTCTCTTAGAATTCCACTCAAGTCCTCACCCAGGGATCCTGTCAAGGGAAAGTGCTGACTGTTGTTGTCTTGGTAAATGAACCACTATTTTTAAATGCCCTAGGTGGAGTGGGGGAGAACGCTGGGTGTTTCTTCCTGAGGGCCAAGGTGTGTGGGTAACCCTCAGCTAAGTTTACCCTGGCCCCCACTTAAGGTGAACAACCAGTGGATGGTCCATTCAGACAACTGAGCCGGCAGGGGGCTTTACTTCACCACCAGATTGCAGAAGAGGTTGATCTGGTTCACATTCCGGTGATGGGAAGATCCATACAGCATGGTCTGACATCTTTGAATGCATCCCAACATGGCAGAAAGGCCAAAAGGGACTAGCTAGGTACATATGAGGAGTGGCTTGGCTTTTAATCAACCTACTCTTGAGAGTAAAGATGAACTCCTACCAGACCTGAGACACTCTGGAGTCAGCATCAATCCATTCATAAGGGTAGAGTCCCCATGCCTGAATGATCTTTCACTAGACCCCCCCTATTCATTCATTAAGAGTCATGTTATGTAGCCCAGGCTGGCATTCAACTCGCTCTGTATCCCTGGCTGTCCTCAAACTTTCAACCCCTCTCCGGCAGCTGCTTGAGTGCTGGGATTATAGACACACACCACCTCTCTCAGCATAAGACCCCTCTTTCAAAGGTTCTGCCATTTCAATTTTGCCCTGCTGTGAATCAAGCCCATCAGCACATGCTTCTGAGATCCAGCCACAGCCCTGCCACACCTACAATTCTAGCCTGAAGAATTTAGAAATTTAGGCAGTGATCACAAATACAGGAGAGAAGGAGCATAACTTGAGGTCTGTTCCTTCCACCACAAAGATTCCCTCTTTCTGGGAGAAAAGACTGGTTTGGGGGACAAAGTGTTTGCCGTGCCAGCATGAGTACCTGAGTTTGGGTACTCAGACCCCATGCAATGCCAGACGTAATGCAAGGGTGCATAATTCTGGCACCCTTACAGCAAGAAGGAAGGTGGAGACAGGAGAATCCCCCGGATGCTTGCAATCCAGTTAGCCTGGTGAATGAAAGACCATTCCTCAAACACAGGGGCAAGTGAAGACAGACACTTGAAGCTGTCCTCTGACCTCCACATGTGTGTCATGGTATGTGTGCACCCATATATACACATACACACACATCATACACATAAAAAGAAGGAAATACAAGCTTTGCTTTCTCCATCTTGGCTATTTCATGTAGGGCCAATGCCTTGTTCAGGCAGGGAGGGAGCATAGGGCAGAGTGAGGATTCGTAGCTGCACAATGCAGCCTTCCTGGAGCCCAGCTGTTCTCAGTGAGCCAGTGAGCCCAGAATACAAAGTGTGGACTTACAATTCCGAGTGGAGACACACAATTGATAGAAGGGGCTGTCTCTTTGGAAGGGTTAAGACGTGCAAGCTGGGATTGTAAAAAAGCTATAGAATCATCTTTCCTGCAGGCGTTTTCAGAAAGCCATTGTTACTGATCATTTCTGCCCTGAAACCCGAGGCTAAGCAATGTGACCTGTTGCACTCCTTCCAGATTTATGATTTTTATTATTCTGGTCTCTAACAGCTTGTCATCTCCCCAAACTCCCACACACACACACACAAAATCAACTTTAAAAAAATCTATGTAAAAGGTAATGCTATATGAAGGGGAGAAAATCAATTCCTGGATAATTCTATTTCCTAAGAGATTTTCTTACTTTTATTCCTCTGACTTAGAGATTTGCATGAAAACAGAATCAAAGCTCATGGGCTTGTGCCATTTCTCTGAGCTGATACCCTTGCTTATTCGGTGTCATGGAACTCACTGTCAAGATGGCTGCATGTATCAAATAGACAATTTCATATGGATTACTCCATCCTCTGCTGAGAGTTTCTCTGATCATTTGGGGCTCTTTTGTCGAAGATCTGCTTGAAAAGAGTTCTTCAGATTAATATATTTGAAACTTATTTTTCTTATTCTCAGTTCATAGAGATGGAGCTTGTAATGGCTTGAATATGGAATGTGCTCCATAGGTCAGTGTGATGAATATTTGGTCCCTAGCTTGTGGTGCTATTTCGGGGTGATGGGGAACTTTAAGAGATGGGGCCTAGTTGGAGGAAGTAGGTCACTAGGAAGAACCTTTGTAAGGTGGGACCTGGGCTCTAGTCCCTTCATGGCTCTGTTTTCTGTCAGCCATGACAGGACACTGTGATGCTCTGCTTTATAATGGGCCCAATTCAATGGTGCTAAAGGTGGAAAAATGGAATCACTGAAACTGGAAGCCGATATAAATATTCCTTTATATATTCTAATATAAGTATTTCCTTCTTTCAGTTGCTATGTCAAGTGTTTGGTCAGAGTAACAAAATAACACAGTGACCATTTGTGGTAGTTTGAATGGATGCCCCCCAATAGATTCAAGGGTTGATTAAAGCTTGTGATTTGTCTCTAGCCTCCTGGATGGAGGTGTCACCTTGGCCTGGCTGGATCCTAGGCCCCAGCCTGAAGGTGTTTCTGGGGGAGGATCTGGAATGCCAGTCATAGATATGCAAAGAGCAGTCTGAGCTCAGCAGAGCTTACTGTTTGCTGGTGTGTGTGTGTGTGTGTGTGTGTGTGTGTGTGTGTGTGTGTGTGTGTGTGGTGTTGATGATGGCATCTCTCTCTCTCTACTTGGACTGTGAAAGGGGGCCAGCCTCTTTCGCCATTAGGAAGTCCTATAGAGGAGAGTGGCAGCTACCTCCAGCACCTCATGCCAGGAGTGTGCTCAGCTTATTTATGAAGAGGCCAAAGCATCAAAGAGTAAACCCCCAAGAACCTTGAAGCCCATAGGAAATGAAGTTCACTGAGTCCACACCTCAGCTTCCTCTCCCTCAGTGGGACAAAACCAGAAGTATCCCTCATGTCATTCTAACAGCCTGGCTGCCCGGTGATTCCCTCACATTTGCTGCCTCAATTGGTTTCCTTTTCTCCCACCTCACTTTCCCAGTTGCTTGCCATTCTTCCTGGATCGCCATTTATTCAGTTATTCAATTCAGGATCTGAGATTTGCTTTTAAGAGTATTTAAACCATGCCTTCTCAAATAATAATGATACAAATGCCACTGTGTCACCCACCACCTAATACATCAACCCCCTCCAGGCCCTCTACTGAGAAACCTCTGCCTAAGTCACACCATTTCCCTAATTGTTCCCATACACTCATTCAGCCCCACACTCACATCTTATCTCATAATCTCTCCCCTCTCCAGAGACCCATGAAGATAGTCCTTGACATTTCTGACATACAATATGACTTGCAAACTCCTGATGGAATTTTGTCATTTTCTGTTTTCCAGTGGCCATTCTCCGATTTAATTGCTTTGTTGAATAAAATACTGGGACAACAATCATATAAGAAGATGGAAAAATGAAATCCACCCTTAAATTAACCCAATGACCAGTAACTTCATATATGCCTTGGATGACAAAATGTCAGTAGCAAAAACACCTGCCCAGATGTAGCATAATTAAAGCACAGGGGAAAGTGGCAACGAGAAGGGAATCTGTGATGGTGGGAAGCGGTGGTGGGTTCTTATTTCCTATCTTAATGAAAAATTGTTAGTTTTACACTCTCACAGAACAAATGGAATTGTGACTTATACTTCACAATTTATGTAATTGATTTCTTGGATTTTTGACAGTTCTATCATGTTTGCGATAAATATCTTTCCCTCCACAGGAAGTTGGTCATATGGTGTTGGGAGTGGGTGGTTTGAGAAGACTTGATTATTTTCCTTTCTTTCAATTCCAAGGCAATTACCCCTTAAATCATTTATTTGGCACTTAGCAGAAGCCACCTTGCATTTTAAATTCTTTTTTTTTTTCTACCTACAAAAATCCCAGCTTCCCCAGGCAGACATCCTGCCTCATACCTCTCCCCAGGACCTGATAATTGCCAGGCATGTAAAAATAGAAAAATGAGTTTCTCTTATTATTGATGGAAATGCTGACACCTTTCTGAAAGATATTATAGACTTCTCTTCCTTCTTCCAGAATGGGGTCAGCAGAACTGTAGCTTGGTGATTGCAGTGTTACAGCTCGGAGCTGGGCCTTCTTTCTTAAATCATCAGCTGGGCAGCCATCTCCTTTGCTCCCATGGTGCATACCTCAGACACCACCCCCTTCCATACTACAAACCCCGTTCCCAGTGCCCAGATCATAATATCCAATAAATATCCCAGAAGTGACTTGGTTTAAGAGCTGGAAAGACCAAGGGTCTGTTCTTTGTGCAGATACTTGGTGATGGAAATAGCCAGTGCTCAGAGATCATTGAGTCTCCAGGCTGAGGTTGATCAGATGCAGAAGGCCAGTTCCCTGCCCTGGGCCAATTCCAAGTTGTGTCCGGTCAATGTTTAATGGTGCAATGAAAGGAATTTAATAGCACCAGAGAGTCAACTGAAGCTTTGTGTGCACTGTAGTGACTCAAGCGGCTTTACTCCCCACTCTCGTTTTCCATGCTTCTGGAACTGGAAAAAAAAAAAGTAAATCAACTCCCTGTCTCAGAATTCAGAAATGCCTATTGGGCAACATCAGCCTTCTACACCCAGGGCAACCTCCCTTCTGACGCCAAAACCCCATCCTATTCAGCCAACTTCATCCTGTGTCCACTATGGGAACCACCTGCAAACCCATGTCCTATCTTTGATACTCTAGCATTAAATCCCATTCTGACTTCTTTCTTTTTTTTTGAGTGTGTATGTGTGCTATATGAAGGTATGTGTTTTCGTATATGTGTGGGTTCACATGTGTGGGCATGTACCTGTGGAGTCCAGAGATATTTATCGGGTGTTTGCCTCACCCACTCTTCTTAACCTTATTCTTTAAGAGAGAAGGTTTCTTGCTGAAACTAGAGCTTGCTAAACATGAGCCCCAGGGATTCCCTGTGTCTGCCTTCCCAGCACTGGGGTTACAGACATGTACTGCTACATTCAGCATTTTAGGTGGTACCTGGGAATCCACGCTTAGGACCTCATGCTTGTACAACAAAAGTACTTTATGGCATTGGGCTATTCCCCCTCTCAGGCTTGATTTCTTTAAATAAACACAAAATACATTTTAAAAAATGATCACCATCTCTTTCTTTTCTACAAATAAATCATGTGACAACAACTTGCTACACAGCCAAGGGCTCTCAGAGAGCATAGCTGACGTCATACAAGATCTTAGGAAGCCAAGACAGGTCGTTACTGAACATGAATTGTTGGTGTTTGTTTATTTGGCCATCATAACACTTGATGTACACACCTCTCCTGGGGTATGAAGGCTCCACCAGGAAAGTTTGCTTTGGCTGAGCAAACGGAATCATGAAGCAGCTTTGGTTCTACTTCACTGGAAAAGAAAAAAAAATCCCAGGAAAATTGTGTCTTCAGGGAGATTCCAGGTGTGGAACATGCTCCATCAGAATCAAGTGGTGCCAGCCATACTGCTGGTCAGGAGTGCCGGGTGGAAAGTCTCTGCCACTGAGTGAGGTCAGCTGAAGAATTCTCCAGAGTCTCCAAGTCCAGAAGAACCATGGAAAACAGTGGGGAACCCAGCCATTCTTGAAGAACCACTACTCAGCAGCTATTTTGGGAGCCCGAAAGGTTATTCAGACTTAGGCAATACTTTATTAATTCAATGTTAAGCCAAGGTCTCCTTAGAGATGCTGTGAGGACAAAGCCAGGAAAGTGACACTTACGGTGTTCCTGTGAGAAAAGGTGGCTGCTGAGGGCTTGGTGTACATGTATTCATTCTCACAAGTACTCTGCTTAGATTCTGCATGGGGTATTTTTTTTATTCCATTTATAGATGAATCTTGGAAAGGTGAAAATAAGGTCATCCAGTGGGCAAGAATGAGGATCGGCCTTAGAACCCGTGACTTTCCACTGAAACCACTGGAAGTCATCTATTTTGAAATCGAGGCTCAGGTGTTGTGAATGGCTCTCTCAAGGTGATAACCAAAGTGTTTAGCTACTAAAATGGCAGGTGGTGAAGGTTCCTGCTCTGAGGATCAGCCACCTGTGGAGATTAGATCCCATCATAGAATGAGCATAAAAGGGACATGTCCAGGGAGGTCATGTCATACGCCTTCCACATACCTGCACTCCAGATACAGATATGTTTATCCATATTAGTGACTTGGTTTCCTTCCTAACCCTGTCTTCTTTCCAAAGGTACAGCTACCAGACCTTGGCACATTCTGGAATCTTCCAAGGAGACTGGCTCAGGATGATTCATCTCCCTCTGATCTGCCCATATCTCCTCTCTCTCTCACCCTCTCAGCTGCTAATGTATGTGGGTAAAAATACTTCAGAGTCAGCCAGCTTTCAAACTACCCAAAGGCTTTCCAGTCTGGTGGAAGATTACAAAATTGGATAGCAGATGACCTGGATTCTAGTTTTGTAATTACACGATTGTGTTTATCTCTTTCTGGGTCAGTTTTTCACCTGAAAATTGAGGTGTTAAGGCCAGGCTATTTCTGGAATCCTTTCCAACTCTTCCATGTTTCTAATTCTCCTCACATAAATGAAAATTGTTAAAATATGCAGCATTATTTTAGTCCGTAGGGACATTTGTGAAGGAGAAAAGACAAATGGTTGCTCATTCTTCTCCATGTATAAATGCCAGATAAAGGGTCTCAGCCAGACCCGGTGAGAGATAAGGAAACAATTTTTCAGGGATAAGGTGAAATTTATCTGGTCCTTGAAGTAATACATGTAACAAAGGCCCTTGGAAAGCAATAGTCTGTGCCATAGCCAAGTTCAGCTTCCATGTAATAACATTTACATCTCTATCCACTCCCTAGAGGAACATCCACTCTGTGAAGCTTGTGGAGGGAAATGGGACAGCCAGGATACAGTGCTTTCATGTCCAAACTAGCCTTTACTCCTGTCCCTGGTTGTAATTTATTATTTGGAAATAAGTCTACTGATACCTTCTCTAAGTTCTTCTAAAAATCACATTTAGTGACCATAGGTATGTAATATGGTTTAGATATCAAATGTCCCCCACAGGCTCATGTAGTTGAACACAGAAGTGGTGCTGGTGTGGGAAGTTGTAGCACCTTGGGGCCGGAGGTATGGCTGGTGGAGGTGGGTCACTAGGGGAGGGGCTTCAGAGTGATAGCCTGTCTGCATCCTGGTTGGCCTAGTTACACACTCCCACCACCACAAACTCTGTTGTTCTTTCCCCACCAAAACGGACTGTATTCTCTCAAACAGTGAGCCAAAACAAATTGCTTCTGTCTGGTATTCTGTCTAAGCGATGAGAAAAGTAATTCATGCTCCTTGGCAAAAGTAGATGATGGAAATAAAACAGATGGAAGAATAGCCATCTTCCACCCCTATGCACCCCACCTCTCACCCCTGGGCTTCTCTGACACCCCCATACACCCCACTGTTCATCCTTGGGCTTCTTATTTCCATTGTGCACATGCTGCTGGGAGCAGGATTTGATAATCCACAAATCCCATAATGTGGATTTATTTCCTCAATTGCATTTTTCACACGTTATTGAAATGAATTTGGACTTGGCCTTATTAAACAACAGGGAATGGTTACGAGTTCATCATAGAGAAAAGCTGAATAGAACAGCTTACATTGTCTGTCAGTCAGAATCATGGCAAGACACAGAAAACATGTTCCACAGAAAAGTCCTTAAAGGGACCATGTAGATGGGGTAGAAGAAGCGCCAGAAGCCATTAAAGGAAACTTTAGTGCCTCAGTGACATCCTCTCTTTGCCCCTGGAGCTGAAGGGACTCCTGCAACCCAGATCGAGCCCTGGTTTTCGAGGGCAGCCAGGTGGCGGAAAGAGCTCTGGCAGAAACAGAAGGAGCTAGAGACAAACTCCTCACCTCTCTCTCCTCACACACTCCAGTCTCCTTCAGAAGCCTCCCAATGGCTAAACCCAATCAGAGGCAGGAGGACAGGAGCACCCATGAGTGCTGTCCATGTGAGCCAGGTCCAGGCTCAGAGTCACCTGGGGATCTGAGGCAGTGGACCTGCAGGGGTGAAAAAGACCCAGAAATAGGTGTCTGTCTCCATCGAGAGGAGACATACAAAGACAAACACCTCTGATCTCATTGGAGCATCACGACACCTCCACGAGGTTTTCATGCGATTCTAAGGAGGCTTCTGGGGCTCACAGCAGTTAGTCATTGACCCACTAAAAGAGGACATGGATGAATCCAGCATTCTGACCCTGACAGATGTCATTCCTGCCTCTTCTTCCACCTCCCCTCCCATTCCCTTTCTCCTGGCCTCCTCAGGGCTGACCTCTTTCCTTCCTGTGGTGCCTTCATCCCCTCTGACTGCCAAGAGCCCATGAGGGTGTTCAGCACCACACAACTTAGCAAGGTTTCTTTCTTCACATCGAATTGTGGTGTGGGTTGTGGTCCCTGAAGTTTAGAGTCTGTTTCCCTCTGACAGAATCCGTAGAAGAGTCCTGGGCATGTCTGCAGCACTTGGTGTTCCACCGCTGGACAGATGATCAATAACTTCCTCCCAGATTTAAATAAGCAGCATGGAGAGGCAGGTGAGGACAGACCGGGCCATGGACAGATGTGTGATGTGTACAGGTGTACGTGTTTGTGAACGCACGTGCATCGTATCAGCCACGAAACAAGAAATGACTACTTCAGCACAAGACATTTGTAACGGGAGAGCTGCCATGGTTTTCCCTCCAGACAGGGCTCAGCAATGGGCATTCTGAGGCATTTTAGATGAAGCTTGGTTTTCCTCGTTGGTTAAATTGATGGTGGATTTCAAAGCTCCCCTTGAAGGGAAGCAGGCGTCCCAGAAGCATAGTTGGTAAGCAGTGAAGGCAATCAGTCCTCCTAGGTGGGCTGAGGGTGGGTGGGGTGGGATGGCCTGTTCCAGGTGTTTTTAATATGCTAACTGGAGTCTTTTATGCAGTCATTGCTAATTAAAAACACTATAATCTTTGTAAATTAAATGAATACTAATAGTAAAACCTTTTGAGCAGGTACAACTGATCTATGGTGGTTGAAGGCAGAACATAACCAGGGCTAGGAATGAATGAAGGGGAAAGGGAGGGTAGGGAAGGGGAGGGGAAGGAAGGGGAGGGGAAGGGAGGGATTGATCACAAAAGAACATAAAGGGAACATGTTGGAGTGATATAGAAGTTCTATATCTTGATTTCGATTATTGATATATATTTGTAAAATACTTCAATTTTTATATATTAAAGATGAATGCCTTCTGCTGAATATAAATTATTCATGTAAAAAAAACACTCCTTGAAAGCTCTCTCTCCCCCATCCACCCCAGACCACCTTAAGCCTTTCTGGATCAACAGGGCCCCCTAGTGGTACATCACAGAACACTTTTCTGTAAAGTAACAAGGAAATCTATTTGAGCTCAACTTTTATTTTTTTTTAAATATTTTTATTTATTTTTCAAGCAGAGAAATACAGAGAGAGAGAGAGATAACACCAGGGCTACCACCTTGTGGGTCTGGCATATGTGGGTCCTGGGGAATTGAACCCTGGGACTTAAGCACTGGAGGCAAGTGCCTTAACCGCTGAGCCATGTCTCCAGCCCTGAGCTCAACTTTTAGATGAGGGTGAACACAAAGCTGTACTGAGATGACAGTCAAGTTGGAGCTGAACATTATGAGGCCAAGGCACATTTGGCAATGTCTGGGGACATCACTGATCATCAAGGCTGCTATTAACTTCTAGTGCACAGGATGAAATATCCAGTCTATACAATAACAATAGTGCCATAGTGAAGAAGTTCTTAACTAAGGTTAAGGTACAACTTCTTAACCTTAGAGAACAGCAGTTTTCTAAGTGTCGCTGCTTTGACTTTAAGAATGCCAGATACATCAAGACTCAAAATCTCCCTGCATTCCTGCATTGCACACAGTTCTCCTTACACTCGAGACAGAGAGAGGCAGGAAAGAATGCATATGAGGAGACGCGAGAGTTAAATGCTCAGCAACAGATGAGGCATGTTTATCACACCCACCAAGGCTCAGGGAATATTGCATAAGGTGGCAGAAGCTATGGAGGAGCCAGAGGCTGGAAAGAGTGCTGAACACAGTGTATTGCATTCATGACCTCACAGTACTTGTTTCCTGCACAACATTAGCTCCATCAACATGTCATGATGGAGGAAGGCAAAAAAAAAGACATCAAACTAGAAGTGGTTGGAGAAAAAGCAGGGATTACGTCAAAGGGATGTTGGTGAGGGGACAACAGGAAATAACCAGAGAGGATTGTTTGTGATCAAAATACATTACGTACATGTGTGAAAGTGTCAATAAAAAGAAGACAAAAGAAAATAAAAAAGAATGCACAAAATTCCATAAATCCCATTCATTCATAAAGCTAATATACAGCAAAAAGAAAGAAAAACTGAAGTGTCGGTGAGGATGTGGTCTCTAGGAAACTTGCATACTATTGGTGGAAATGGTCAATGGTGTTGTCTCTATGGTTACCAGCACAGCAAACAGCTCCTCAAAGAATTAAACATAGAATTTCCTCTGGATCCAACAATTCCATTCATACTCACAGAAGCTCAAACAGATTTGGAGCCTGTTCATAGGACCATTTACCAAAGGCAGAAGTCGGGAGCAGCCCAGCTGCCCCTCAGTAGAAGGCTGGGTGAGCAAAGTGTGGTATTTGTGTACAATGGAACATTAGTTAGCCTTAGTGACTAATACAGTGTTAACACATGCTACAACATGCACAAAACTTGAAGACATGCTAAGTGGAAAAAGTCAACATAAAAGAGCAAATATTGCATGAATCCACTCTTTTGTGAGCCCTAGACTAGACAGCTTGAAGGCATAGAAGCAGAATGGTGTTAGGTAGGTAGGTGCTGGGAGAGGGAAGGTTGAGGAGTTAGTGTCAAATGGTATTGAATTTCAGTTTGGGAAGATGAAATGGCTCCAGAAATTGATTTTGGTGAGAGCTTCACAAGGTTGTGACCTACTTAAAAATGGAAGTAACTAAAACAGCATGGTACTGGCAGAAAAACAGACAGACAGACCAGTGGAATAGAATTGAAAACCCAGCTTTTAATGCAAGTAACTTCAGTTACTTGGTCTTTGACAAAGGTGCCAACAATGTATGCTGGGCTAAAGATAGCATCTTCAACAAATGGTGCTGGACAAATTGAATAAACATATGTAAAAAAAATGAAAATAGATCCACTCCTTTCACTATGTACTAAAATCAACTCCAAATGGATCAGAGACCTCAATATTAACCATGTAACCCTAAACATCCTGGAAGAAAAAATAGGAGGAACCCTACATGAGATAGGAATAGGGAATAAGTTCCTGAGCAAATCCCCAGTAGCCAAGGAAGTGCAACAGTCACTTGACCAATGGGACCAGTTCAGGCTCAAAAGCTTCTGTACAGACAAAAACGCCCTACTCAGAGTCAATAGACCCCCATCAAACTTGGAGATGATTTTTGCCAGCTACAACTCAGACAGAGGCCTAATTTCCAGAACCTACAGAGAACTCAAAAAAATCAATAACAAAACCTCAAACTGCCCCCTCACAAAAGGCGGCACCAATCTCAACAGTCACAGAGGAGGAATCACATATGGCCTTTACTCACTTGAGAAAGTGCTCAACATCCTTAAGTATCAGGGAAATGCAAATCAAAACCACAATGAGATTCCACCTTACTCCAGTCAGAATGGCAATCATAAAGAAAACCAACAACTATAATTGCAGACGAAGATGCAAGGAAAAAGGAACCCTCATTCACTGCTGGTGGGATTGCAAGCTTGTTCAACCACTTTGGAAAGCACTGTGGAGACTTCTAGCAGAATGGATATAGAGCTACCAAGGGACCCAGCTATCCCTCTACTAGGCACCTACCCGCAAGATGTCACTTCTCAGTAGAGAGACATTTGTGCAACTATGTTTATAGCAGCTCAACTCATAATAGCCAACAACAATCAACCAAAATGCCCTTCCATGGAGGAATGGATAACAAAACTGTGGTATATTTACACCATGGAATTCTATTCAGCTGAAAGGAAAAATGAAATATCAAAATTTAGAGAAAAATGGTCTGACTTGGAGCAGATCTTACTAAGTGATCTCTCAAAAGAACAGAGTCAAACACTGCATATTCTCCCTCATATGCAGTCCTTAACCAGGCTAACCATAAACTCTACGCAGACCAGTCTAGAGAAGTGAGAGTTTATGAAAGAGGGGTAACATATGGCAGGGGGGAGGAAGATGACTTAAGCATGAAGCTAAACCAAAATGGGTTCAAAATCATAAAATCCTCACTTGCATACTATAACCTATTGAACAAGTAGTGGGCATCGTTTAGCAAGAGGGGCCGTGAATAGAAGGGAAGAGAGTCTAAGCCTGTGAAAAATTGATCAGTCTGACATCTCCTGGTCCCAGTCATTGGCTCCTTCCCTCACTGAGCTGTTGACCAAAGTGAACCATGAGGTCCCCAAAACAAGACAGGATTCTGTCTAAGCTCTTGAATGCCTCCCCAGGCCTGAGGTGGGATCCTGTTGCTGAAGAAACCACAGAAAGCCATCTATCAGCATTGAGAGACCCTGTGAGATACAGAATGGTAACCAGCCTCTAGATGGTAGTCAATATAGTGCTGGAAGGCACTGCATAAGCTGCCAGGGGAAGCTGGTCAACGACAGCTGGAGAAAACAAAGACCACTGACATGAAACGCAGTTTGCCACCATGAGTAGGCTGAACACAATTCCTACAGGGAGAGAACAGTGAACCAAGAAAGGAGCACTTGTGCAATGGAGGTGCCAAAGCCTGGGGGAGGCAATCAACAGCTTTTAATTCGGCCAAGTAATCCACTCAGTGACGGGAAACCCTTAACTGGAACTGGGGACTCAGGGCAAAATGCACTAGGAGCTGGACTCTTGGGCCCCCAAAGAGAGATGTACATATGAGTGATTTACAAAGAGGCTACTAACAATTGAAGCTAACCAATTCAGAAATATGTATCTAAGTTAACCTATACTGATCTCACTCTCTGATGGACATTCTGTTTGTATCTTTCAGAAGACAGCGAGAGAACTGTGGCTCATCCAACCCTACCAACAAACCACAGGCTGATAGCTGACATCCTGGCAAGAGATGAGCCCCAGACCTACCATGAAGGATCCACATGGAACCCCGCAGAGAGTGGTGGGATGAACAAGAGACCCATAGCCACCGCTGATCAGTCAACACAGGATAAGCCAGTGAGACAGACACCAATGATTTTTGACACAACCTAAAGCAGAAGTACAGAGGCCCCTAAGACCTCAACAATAAAGCAGCCTCAATACTCACCCACCATGACTCAGGGAACTGAGCGGAAGAGGGGGCAGAAAGATTATAAGAGCCATGAAGGGGAGAATTCCCAGAGACATGGCCCCCCTCAGTAACATCATACTAGGGCTGGCAGAACCGGGCTGACTCCTAGGCTATTCAAGATCCCCTGCCCCAAGAACTGATCCAGACTGCACATGGAGGAGGATAGATATCCAGCTGATCGGGGATGGGAACAAGGGGCATTGGGGAACTGGGGATAACAACTCATTATTTGTTCATTGAATGTAACTCATTATGGATAATAAAAAAAAAATGGAAATAAGCCAGGCTGGGTGGCTCACAACTCAGATGTCAGCACTTGAGAGGCAGAGGAGGGAAGAGAGTTGCCTGTTTCAACTAACAGTCTGGTTTAAAGAATCTGGTTTACATAGTGAGGCCCAAGGCAGCCTAGCTACAGAGTGAGACCTCTTGTGTTCCCAGTGAGTAGACCAGTGACGTCAGTAGAGAGCAAATGTGTCTTCTGTGCAATCAGAACTAGAGACATTCACCTGACCAGTCCAGCCCTGCCGTCCACAGACCCAGTCCTCCAGGAAGAGCCCTTGACCTCCTCCCTGGCATCAATTCAGCCATTTCCTCAGACAGCCACAGAAGAACACTTGTTCTGTGTGCGAATCTGTATTCAGACTTCTTCCCCGGCTGCCATGAGATATGACCCTCTGCTGTCTGCTCCGCCAGGCTGTCTATGCCATGAGGAAACTTCCCCTTGAAACTGCAACTCAAAACAAACCCTTTCCTCCAATAATCTGATTTTAGTCTGATGTTTTGTCCCAGAAACAAAAAGGTAACGAATACAATTCCCTACATGTGCAGGGTTTATGATGAGGTGAATAGCATCAAATCTCCCGTCTCCTATTCTATACCACTGAGCCTGAAACTCTTCATAATAGTCTCAATATTTAATAAGACCCCTCACCACTACTAGATATTTAGTCAATTGAGCAATTTCTTCTGTTTTATGCTTACTATTCAATCAAGTTGAATTTTAAGGCAGTTTCTGGAGTATTTTGCTTTCAATTCCACTTATGACCACCAGGTGGCAGTGACGCATTAAGCACAGCTTTTGCTATTCCTCCTCAGAACTCAGTTTCTTTGATCCCTGCCATGGGGGGGGGGGTCACTGAGAGGAGCACCAGGGTTATTTTATCCTACAAAGATCCCATCATTGACACCCCTACTCTACAGATTAGGAGACAGACTCTGAACTCAATCACCATCCCACATAAGAAGTAAAACTGGAGAGGTGTTTAAATTTTATTGACAGTTTTTATCCATGTATATAATGTATTTTGATCATAACCTCCTCCTATTACCTCCTCTGTCTTCTCTTCAAGCCCCTTGAAGGATGAGATTTTTGACAATAACATACATCCAACCATTTTGTCTCACACCATTTTAAGGGCTAAGTCACTGAAACCCATGCTTTTCTTTCTTTTTCTTTCCCTTTATTTCCTTTCCTCCTTCCCTCCTTCCTCCCTTCTCTTCCTCCTTCCTTCCTTCCTTCCCTCCTAACTCTCCTCCTACCTCAGCCTTCTGGATGCTGCCTTTTCTTCTGCTGTGAAGACTGTAAGGTCTGATAAGCTTAGAGACACTGCAATTAAAAAAAAACTAAGATTGCCCAAGATAATTTCATCTTTCCATAATCTCTGTGTTCAACTGAGCCAAGGTCAAATAATCTGTTATCTCTTTAATCTTCAACTTGGCTGTTTCACTTCTTTAATCTTTAATGTAGATGTGGCTTGTTCGGAGAGCGTCAGCTCCAGGGACACCGCTGGAGACATTTCTTACCCTCTTGTGGAGTGACTGAGCCAGGGACAAGAGGAAGAAGACGCAGGGGAGTGTGGGAGCTGTGGACAGCCTCGTGAGGACACTGGTGCAGGAATGCCCTGGGGAAGCTGCTCTGGAGGGCCAAGGCAAAGAAGGCAGCGTGGCACAGAGCTCAGGTCAAGAGAAAGATCCACCTGCAGTGGTGACAGGACCTTCTCACGAGTGTACTCTTACAGCTGCCCTGAAGCTTTTCATCCCCGATTTAGAACTGAGAAGATGGGGGTCCAATGTCACAAGTTTCTCACCACATGCTATAGGACCACACGGTGAACTTATCTGGGTCGTGCTATTCCTGAGTATTTAAGGATATGTGTGTGTGTGTGTTTATGCATGTGTATCTGCATGTATCTGAGTTGGACCATTAGGAAGTTTTCACAGATAGATACAAATAATAAAAATTAAGGTAAGGTAGGGGCTGGAGAGATAATTCAGTGGGTGAAGCTTTTGCCGCACAAGCACGCAGACCTGAACTCAGCTCCCAGAACCCACATAAAAGCCAGATGCTATGGTGACACCTGCAATCCCAGTGCACCTGTGCTGAGAAGGGAGAAACCCCTGGAAGCTTGTGGGTCAGTGAGGCCAGCAAACCCAGAGTGAACAAGAGGAGACCTTGCCCCAAACAAGGTGTCTGACAAAGACCAACACCCTAAAGCTGTCTTCTGACCTCCATATGCACAATATGTCACATGTGTGCCCAGACCCTCCCACATGAACACACACATACACACACACACACACACACAGAGAGAGAGAGAGAGAGAGAGAGAGAGAGAGAGAGAGAGCTACCTTAAAAAATATAATGTCACTGTGCTTCTACTTTAAGTTGTGTTGAAATCATTGGTGTCTGTCTCACTGATTTATCCTGGGTTGACTGATTGGCTGTGGTGATACATCTCTTGCTTATCATGTCACGTTCTCAAAGGTTTCATTTGGGGCCTATGAGATAAGCCTGGAGTGGTTCGTCTCTTGCCGGGATGTCAGCCATCCGCTTGTGACTCGTTGATGGAGTTGGAATGACCACAGCTCTCTCGCTGCCTTCTGAAAAATACAAACAGAATCTCCATCAGAGAGTGAGATCAGTATAGGTTAAATGAGACATTCATTTCTAATTTGGCAAGATTCTATTGGGATTAGCCTCTCTGTAGTTCTTTGGTAATGGGGATTTCTTTTTGGAGCCCCAGTTTTTGGTTCCCATAGGATTTTTCCCTGAGTCCCAATTCCAGTTAAGGGTTCCTTGTCACTGAGTGGATTTCTTGGCCAATTTAAAAGCTGTTGATTACCCCCACCCCCAGGTTTTGGCACCTCTATTGCACAAGTGATCATTTCTTGGTCCGTTGATCTCTCCCAGAAGGAAGTGTGTCCAGCCTTCTCGTGGCAACAGACTGCATTTTATATCAGTGGTCTCTGCATTCTCCAAGTATCATTGACCAATTTCCCCTGGCAGCTTATGCAGTGCCTTCCAGCGCTGCACTTGCTACCATCTGGGGACCAGATACCATTCTGGATCTTGCAGGGTCTTTCAGTGTTGTTCGATGTCTTTCTGTCGTTTCTTCAGCAATAGGATCTTACCTTTGGCCTGGAGTGGGTATTCAAGAGCTTTAACAGAATCCTGTCTTGTTTTGGGGACCTTGTGGGGCTCTTGGATCAACAGCTTAGTGTGGGAAGGATCCAATGACAGAGACTCTTAAGGTCACAACAATAAAACTCACTCTCCATAACTCAGGTAACTGAGCGGAAGAGGGGACGGAAAGATTGTAAGAGCCATGGTGGGAGAGAATAGCCAGAGACATTGCCCCCCTCAGTAACAACACATAAAGAGGGGGGACAACCTGGCTGGCTCCAGTGCTATCTATACCCCTTACCACATGGATTGATGCAGTGTGCCCATCAAGGAGAATACCCAGAGGATTGGGGACACGGAGGGGGAAATGGGAATACCAACTCAGTATTTGCTCATACAATATATCTAATTTTGGACAATAAAGATTTAAATATATGTATAAAATATCAAACTGGATAGTGGTTTTATTCTGTAAGATTCACTTCTGGCTATTTGGGGCATTAAAATGTCCTTCACGAAAGAATACTGATTGTAGGTCAACATTTTTTATTTAATACCTACTTGGCCAGATTTCTTTTAGAAAGGACTACTTATGTTAGTCTCAAAAGTTAGAGGGGAGCCTCCCTGTGGCTGACCTCTCAGAGCCTGGGAGCCAGTGGCCCACATTATAGACTAAACACAGCAGTGTGAGGACACAATAAGAAGGAAGCCATCTGCCAGCCAGGAAGGGGGCCCAAACTGGGTCATGCTACTGCCCTGACCTCAGACTTCAGCCTCCAGAACTGTGAGGAAATAAAATTGTTGTTTAAGCTACCCAGTTTGTGGTATATTGTCATGGCATCCCTTGCTGAGGAATACAAACATCTTACCTGGAGACAGACCAACCCAAGGTCAAAGGCAAAGTTTTCTAAACCTGTGAAGTCTACCCAAGACTTCTGACATCAATTCCAAGTTCAGAATTTTCTCAAAACCACTCTGGCTTTGATAATCCCCTGCAATAACTGGTGAGACTCAGGGAAATAATGTATTTACTATTAAACAAAAGATACACATCAGAAGCAACGAAAGACAAAACAGGGCAAAATCTGGGGGTTCCTCATAGGAAGCCTCTCTGTCTTCAGGGACACATTCATTGCCTTCCTGGTATTTATATGTGATGAAATACACAGAGTCTTACTAACCCAGAACCCCCCCCACACACACACACACCCCACCCCCCAACCCCCCCACAAGCTTCACTGTCCATATTTGGGGCAAAGAAGATTTCTTTATGTAAGCTTGATGGTCACTGAATCATGACCCATATACTTATTCAAAACTGTCTTCAGATCACATGGCTGGCCTTTGTAGACTAGCAGTTATATCATTAGCATAAATTATCTAGTGTAATCCCTTGTGAATAACAGAGACACTCCTGTCACTGGGTACAAGCCAAAGCCTGGGGGAGGCAATCAACAGCTTTTAATTCGGCCAAAGAATCCACTTAGTGAAGGGGAGCCTTTAACTGGAACTGGGGACTCAGGGCAAAATGCATCAGGAACCAAAATCTTGGGTCCCCAAAGAGAAATGCACTTTACAGGTGATTTACAAAGAGGCTACTAACAGAATCTAGCCAATTCAGAAATATGTATCTCAGTTAATCTATACTGATCTCACTCTCCAATGGAAATTCTGTTTCTATTTTTCAGAAGGCAGAGAGAGAGCTGTGGCTCCTCCAACCCTACCAACGAGCCACAGACCAATAGCTGACTTCCTGGCAAGAGATGAGCCACCCCAGACCTATCATGGAGGACCCATATGGAAGCCCGCAGAGAATGATGGGATGAACAAGAGACCCATAACCACAGCCAATCAATCAACACAGGATAAGCCAGCGAGACAGATACCAATGATCTTCAACACAACCTAAAGCAGAAGCACAGAGGCCCCTTAGGCCTCAACAATAGAGCAGCCTTAATACTCACCCACCATGACTCAGGGACCTAAGCAGAAGAGGGGGCAGAAAGATTGTAAGAGCCATGGTGGGGGAGAACTGCCAGAGACATTGCCCCCCTCAGTAACAACATACAAAGGGGGGTGGAACCGGGTTGACTTCTAGGCTACCCATAACCCCCTACCCCATGGACTGATCCAGACTGCCCACAGAGGAGGATATCCTCTGATTGGGGACAGGGAAGAGGGAAATCAGGGAATTGGGGACATCAACACATTATTTGCTCAGTCAGTGTATCTAATTATGGATAATAAAGAAATTTTAAAAAGGGTTTATTTTGGCTCACACTTTAAAGTTACAGTCTGTTTTTTTTTTTTTTTTTTTTTTTAGGGGGAAAGACATGGTGGCAGGACCTGCAGGCAGCTGATCACATTATATCTACAGCCAGGAAGCAGAGAGAGATTCATGTTCATGCTGAACTCACTCTTTATTCAGTCTCGGGCCTTCCCTACAGAATGGTACCAGCCACATTTAGAGGGCATCTCTGCATTTTCAATTAACCTAACCTAGAAACTCCCTCACAGACATGTTTAGAGATGTGTTGCCATGGCAATTCTAAATCGATAAGGTGACTATCAAGATTAACTATGACAACTCCACCTCTGTCAACCTGACACCTAAAAAAAAATCACTTTTCTTGGTGTGTGTGTGTGTGTGTATGTGTGATGCATAATATGATGTGTGTATAGTTATGGTGGTTTGAATCAAATGCCCCCCCATAAACTCATGTGGTCTGAATGCTTGGTCCCCAGTTGATAGCAACTTGAGAGGTGGACCTTTCTGGAGGAGGTGTGCTGCTGAGGGTGGACCTGGAGGTTTTAGTTTAATTGAATCAAAAGTTTAGTTGGTTGATTGTTGATCTGGAGGTGGTTCAACCTGTTCTTGTTTGTAGGCATCTTCTGGATGTTTGCCAGGTGCTTTCCTGGTATGACGTATCTCCTCTCAGATCTGTAATCAGCCCGATTAGTAGTTCTAAGGAGATACTTGAGGAGGACGACAGGCAGTGTGTGCTTACTCCATGGCTCAATCCAATTAAGCTCTCTTAATTGACTACTAAACCCTGGTTTTTCCTTTCCACTCCATTGGCTACACCTTGGCCTAATATTTTTACGTCAATACTTGTCTTTGTGAAGAGGGACGTATATGGAACAAGATGGGGCAAGGCTTTGCGCATGCAGTGTATGAATTATAGAACAGTCTTCTCTCGAGAGATTCAAAGAACCCCAAGTCCTTTCAGCTTCAAGCAGTAGCTAGTAGTTGTCCAGTGGGTCGTGTTGTCATAGGAATTCTTTGTTTAAGGCTAGGTATAGTGGGGTATCTAATCTCTGTTTATGTTCTAGCTATTGTGTTCTCATGAAAAGTCAGATCACTTTCATGGTTTATTCTTAGTCTGTGATCTTTCACACATTAGTCAAGATTGAAGATTATTTAAATTGGTTGCCTCTAAGTACCCTTTAACCTTGGGCGTATTAGTTTGGGTTTATTGCATGATTCTGGTGACTGGTGTGAAATTGACTGTAAATAGTATAACTTAGTCCAAGTTTTGTTCATTGCTATAATTTTAATCACACCTGTATCCCATGAGAGTGTGACCAGGCAAAGCGTCTTGAGTTACTTTCATGAACTCAATAACCAGTCTTTACACTTTATGAAGACGTTTAAGGGCATTCTCACTAGCCAAGGGAGTCTTGCACTTATAATTCTACTAAAAATTAATAAAAAGTCCTGGAGCAAACCTTTAGTGTTCCTGCAATTTAAAAATCCATCTAAACATTTTTAGTGCTTTGCTTTAATTAATTAAGCTACATCAACCTTATGGGTCATTGTAAACTGTGTGCTATAATTTAGAAACGGGGAGTAAAAATTTGGTACTAAGATAGAACATTAAAGTTTCTTGATTCCCGGAATAAGAAAAATATCGGTTTGGTTTTGAAGTATAGCTTAAGCTTGAGTAGTGGGTTCACAGGTGTTTTTTTTTATTCCTTTTGTGATTTAACATGAAGTGAGATTTTTGCTGTGTAAAAAATGTTTAGGAAATAAGGTAGAGTGGGCTTTCAGATACTGTTCTATAACTTACGGCTTATTTTAGGCTCCTGTTTTGAAGGGCTAGCAAGATAGTCTATATAAGTATTAAATAGTTATTGAGGGTAAGGGGCAGCTGTCTATAATGTGCCTATATGATGTGCACATTATATGTATGTGTACACCATACAGTGCATCTGTTGAATATTTTTTGATGTCTTTAAAGCATGACTGATTAGCATCTTTTGGCAGATTTGCAAATTTACCATGCTAATTAAAGTCCAGCTACATGATATTGATAGTGTTTTGCCTGTTTAGCTGAATCACTAAAATTTGTAAAAATAGCAAATATATCACACTGTGGTTAAATTGTGCATGGGCTGATTAGTCACTCTGTTAGTATTAGTATTAGTCCATCAAGATGTCTTCCTTAAAAACATGGAGTGGGCATCTTAACCTGAAACAACCCCAAAGTAAGAACCAGATGCCAGGTATAGTTTCAGTCTGGTCACCCCCAAGTTAATGTGGGCCTGGAGCAAGAAGAGGGCCACCTCCTGAGCAGATGGCTGCCTTCACAGAGGGTGGTGGATCCATAAAGCAATGTGGCACAGGAGATAGTCACATTGGCAAGAACATTATTGATAGATATGGTTTGTATGTTTCCTTTTGAATGAAGTACCCATTAGATCATGAATGAGAAGTGGTGTGGATTGATATGGGCTTATGTGATTTAGTATCTTATATGTTATGTAATATCAATAGAAATATATACTCGCTTAGGGAAAAGTTAATGCACAGTTATACATAGATGTGTTATGCAAACCTTTAATATATTGAACTTGCTTAAACAGATATATGTGATTATGTATGATATATGCAATTGAGGCGATTTGGGTTTGTATGTTTCAAAACTAACTTAATTATAATATCAGCTTTGGGTGTTGATGGTGGGCTATAGCTTCTTTCTTGATGTCTTTAGAGACTCTTTGTTCTCATTTCTGTTTTTATAAGACCAGAGTGTTTATTTTACTACAAGCATTTTAAGTTTTCATTTTAAAATTTTGTTTTTTCATCGCTAGACACAGGTATTAGAATTAAGACCATAAAATAGAGAAGAGATATGATTTGACAAATAATAAATGGGTACTTAACTGGTTATCCTCTGATTCAGGTTAGTGGGAATAGGTCTGCCACTAGAATTCAGAATATACATTGCCTAATAGGAACCATGAAAATTATTCTTCATTGTTTAGAGTTGTGAAGAAAGGGTATAATGGCTAACATTAGGATTGATAGAACTAAAGCTACAATCCCTCTGAATTTGTTAGGGATTGGTCACAGAATGGAGCATGCAAATAAAAAGTATCATTCTGTTTTAATATGTGGGGGTGTCAGTGGGTTGGCTGGTATGTAGTTGTCCAGCTGACCTAGAAGGTCGGGGAACAATAGTACTAAGATCTGGAGGAATACAGATCATGTCCTTAACCATATAGTGAGGGTGAAAGGCCCTTGTCTGAGTCAGAATTGAGGCCAGCAGCATGGCTTGATCTGGTTTCATGAAGGAATAGAAGGTGACCTATGGCTAGGGTGGCAATGATAAGTGGTAAAGTGAAATGAAAAGCTCAAACTCAGGGTAGTGTGACTTTGTCTATGGAGACCCCCCCCACATACACACACACCCACAGCTTCTGTGTGCTGTCCAGGCTGACCCTGCCGAAATGCTTCCCTAAGTGGAACCCTTTCAGTGGCATTCTCCATTTAGGCTCTCACTTCAAATGATTTGGATTTTCACCAGATGGACCCTCCTGTGAGTGGGCTACTGTTCTCAGGGCATTTTTTTCCTATTGTCTTAACCAGCACAACACAGAAAGTTTCTCTTTCACAGCGCTGATCTTCTTACCAACCGTGTGATATACTTTCCATATCTTTTTGCTGTGCTTGTTACTCAGAGCAGGGGAACAGTGACCATGACAGAGCCTGAATACTATCCTATCCATGACATCCATCTCCATGCAAGTCCTCAGGTTACATTGGTATAGGCTGCTTCCTAAAAGGAGGTTACTTTTTCAAGTTTTCTCACTAATTGCATATTTACCCTGAGAAGTGATGTCACTCTGTGGATCTGCCCTTTTTCTATATTAAATCGGGAATTTATAATATATAATCGGGAATATATAATCAGTGAATTTGATAAAAGCTTCTCTAAGTGAGTCTAAGCCTGTGAATAATTAGAGCAGCCGGACAATCCCTGGTTCCATCCACTGGTTCCTTCCCTCACTGAGCTGTTGACCAAAGTGACTCATGAGATTCCAACAACACGACAGAATTCTGTCAAAGCTCTTGGGTGCCCTCCCTAGGCCTGAGGCAAAACCCTGTTGCTGAAGAAACCACAGATGCCATCGACCAGCGTCGAGAGACCCTTCAACGTCCGGAATGGTATCCAGCCCCCAGAAGGCAGTTAGTGTAATGCTAGAAGGCACTGCACAGGCTGCCAAGGGAAAATGATCAATAACAGCTGGAGTAAACAGAGACCACTGACACGAAAAACAATCTGCGGTCATGAGTAGGCTGACCACACCCCCTACTGGGAGAGAACAGCAAACCAAGAAAGGAGCACTTGTGCAACGGAGGAGCCTGGGCCTGGGGGAGACAATCAACAGCTTTCAAATTCGGCCAATTTTCCACTTAGTGAGGAGGATCCCTTGTCTGGAACTTGGGATTCAGGGCAATAATTACCGGATCCTGTACTCTTGGGCTCATGAGACAAGATGCACTGTGGGAGCGATTGATGGGGAGGCTACTAAAAATAGAATCTAGGTAATCCAGAAATGTGTATATTTGATAACCTACACTGATCACACTCTCCGAAGGAGATTGTGCTTGTATTTTTCAGGATGCAGCAAGAGAGCTGGGGCCCATCTAACCCTACCAACCGACCATAGGCCAATACCTGAGATTCTGGCAAGAGAGGAGCCACCACAGTCATAACATGGAGGATCCATATGGAATCCCACAGAGAAGGACGGGAGGAACGAGGGACCCACAGCCACAGACATTCAATCTACACAGGATAAGCCAGTGAGACAGAAATCAACGATCTTCGACACAAAGACCCCTAAACTCATGAGCTTAAAGCAGCCTTAATACTCATCCACCACGACTCAGGGAACTCTGCGGAAGAGGGGGCGGAAAGATTGTAAGAGCCGTGGTGGGGGAGACTATCCACAGGCTTGGCACCCTTCAGTATCAACACACTTGGGCCATGAGGACCGGGCTAAGTACTAAACTATCCAGAGTCCCTTGCCACAGGGACTGATCCAGACGGCCCACGGAGGAGGATATCCAGCTGATTGGGGATGGGGAGGGGGGCATTGGGGAATTGGCGATAACAACTCATTGTTTGCCCACTGAATAATGTAACTCATTATGGACAATAAATATATATTTAAGAAAAAAAAAGCTTCTCTAAGTAACAGGGTTTGTAAACCCAGTGTGACCAAGACTTTTATTCCGCCTGGACAGTAACCCTCAATGACTTCGTACACTATTTCCCATGGCCCACTTAAACTGTATTTTAATGTGTGTGTGTGTGTGTGTGTGTGTGTGTGTGTGTGTGTGTGTGTGTGTGCACATGGGTACATCCATTTCCCCTTCCTTGATCCGAGACTCTCCCTCACCCATCCTGACTTCTGAATAAATATGATTTAATCATTATTCTTCTCAGCATGGTTTATTTAATTCTTTGGTTAAAAACAGACATGAACTCAGGTTTAGGGCTTGCCTTTGAAACCCCCAAATAAAAACAATTCTCCATTTTATTTGTTTGACAAGTACATGTACCTTGGTACTCAGGAAGGGATAATGATATGTATTCTACATACAATTGGGCCTAACACTAACTAACACAGGACAAGACTGGTGCATAATAAATTTGCATTAAAATGCAGGTGAGTTTTAAATCAACATCTAGATATTACTGAGTGTGAGGTGGTTATAGAACCTCCCATTGGGTGAGAAATTTTCGTGTGATATGAAAGATAGCCATGCTGTATTGAAACCTGCCTGATGGAGTACCCTTGAATGTAGTAACTCTCCTTTCAAGAATGCCAAAGCGAGTTTGAAGGTGTTCAGAGGAAATTCATAGTCATGAAAGAACTGAAATAATTTGAATTCTACTTGGCAATTTCTGACTATATTCCTACGGACACAACCCCAAGTAGCTATAAAACACCCTGCAACAAGGAGACAGATTCTGAGTGAATCCAGAGATGCCAACCAAACACACAGATTGTACCTGTAAGGGGTTTTGCAAGTTGCATGGGCATGGGAAACAGACCTCCAAGATGTCTCATGTTTGGTCCTTCAGTTCACACGAAGACACGAAGGAAGGCCTTGCTACCCATCTGTGGGAGGGGATCAACAGACAGGCACCAGTTGTCAGCAACTTCAGAGAGCCTCCGCTGGAGAGAGCTGCAGCCTCCTGCCTTCAGAGCAGCCCAGGGCAGATACAAAGCTGCTAGTGTGGGGAGGTACTTGCTGCCTGTCTCTCCCTTGACTTTCCCAGATCATGTGGGGCCAGCATCTTTCTCTGCTGAGTTCCCTCCTTTTTATAGGCATGGATCCCCAATAACCATTTGATATCCAGGTTTTACTTCAGGTTTTTTTTCAGAGAAAACAGTCCAGAGTATTTACACTCCTTATAGCCAGCGACCTAAAGAACTTCTGAAATGGTACCTCCCCTTGACGACATTTAGAGGGCATGGGATTTTCAGAGCCAAGATGAGTAGATAATGCAAATTTGAATCTCAGCATGGAAGTCCTTTAATATAGTGACATTGTATCACCAGCTTCATCTCTTTATGGATGGACCCTCATTAGGGGGGGAAAGGAGCCAGGTGTGATGATGAAGTGTGCTGGTATTCCTCTGTACATCTATCCTTGCACCCAAGAGGCTAATGGAGAACTATTGTGAGTCTGAGGTCATCTCGGAGTACCTAGTGAGACCTTGTCTCAAAACAAAAAAGAGGTCATCGATCTGAATTTTTCCAATCACATTTCATCAATAGAGCCACCACATTGCAATTGGGGGGAAAGGCTCACCTCCAGTTCTCTATAGCAAAATGATCGCTTTAGGAGTGCAGCCTCAGCTCCCCACACATCTGTTCTGCAATAGGCTCACCATGCTTTGAAAGGGGGGCTTACGGGTATTCTAGATGGACATTCTAACAAATTCCACAAGAGCTATTGGGAAAGTGTGAATTCCATATCCTTGAAAGAGGTCACAGTTACTTGATGAGATTTATATAAATTGAAGATTGGATAAAGGAGTCATAGTGTTGGTACAGGGACTCAAATCATCATTTTCTTATCATTTGATATTTTAACTTCTCTCTCTCTCTTTCTCTCTCTCTCTCCAGAACTAAACTATTTTCTTCACCCTGGATTTAGTCAGGAGACTGAGGTCTTGTTCTGTAACATTTCAGGGGCTCACAGCAGTTTGTCAGAGCTGATTTCCCATTTATTTCACTTTCACCTTGCTCCCCAATTAGTTGCTTATGTCCATGTCTCCCGATGAGGCCTCAAGGACAGAGTTGCTTCAAATTATTTTTGCATCCATCTCCCTCCTCAGTACCCTAGCCCATGCACACTGTTTGGGGTCCAGTAGGCTAAGTAGAATCATCACATAGATTCAAGTTCCAGGAAGATATGCTGCAGCTGTGTGGATGTCCAACCTTGGAACCAGTGACGTAACGTTGTACTACAGGAGCCCCAGTGGCCCAATGAGGCAAATTCCCTGAATGAAAACACTGATGAGCAGAGGGTTGAGCTGTTTCTAGGGTCTGAAAATGGCCCCCCTATAAGTCCATTTGCACCTCACCTAAAGAACCTGCTCAGCTTATCAGTCAAGTTCATGTAGTCCAAAGGGGTCCTAGGATACCTGGTACCATAGGTGGTCCTGGTAGAAGGGCTAGAGAACATATTGTGGGTACATGTGACAATGTTTTTCAACTCTGAGTTCTGGTCAAGGGGGTGTTCATGGACTTCCATGTATCCAGAGTTGAGGGGAATCTCAAGTCCCTTTTCCCCATGTATCCAGGGTTGAGGGGGATCTCAGGTCTGTTTCCACAATGAAGCTTTTGTCTTCAACCTGTTTGCCAGTGTCCTCTGTATAACTATGGCTACCAAGTTTTCTAGGTGTTGGGGTTCTAGAAATGACACACCAAACTGAAGACCTTCGAAGCAACCTCAGAAGCAGTGTCTTTCTGGCATTCTCCTTGCTTCTTATCACTCAGCCCTTATTCTTCCTTGAGGCAAACCATGAAAACCCCAAGACGGGTATCACAAACAGAATCCCATCTCCCCCAGGCCAGCCATCATATTACTCTGCCTCTCCCCAATGTCTATGTGGAAGTTGGCTACAAGGACAAGAGAGATGGCTCAGTGGGTAAGAGCCCTTAGTGTGTGAGCATGAGGACCTGAGTTCAATTCCTGGCACCCAACTAAAAATAGTTGGATGTGGTCATGTATGCTTATAACCCAAGGCCTGAGGTGAGCAAAGACAAGAGGATTGCTGGGGTTCACTGTTCAGCCAAACTAACTGAAAAACAGTGAGCTTCAGGTTCATTGAAAGACTGTCTCAAGGAAATAAAATGCAAGGTAGATAGAGGAGCATCCTGGCATCCTTTTTTGTATGCACATGCATGCAACACATAACACATACTAAAAAATACACACACTGAAAAATTAGCCGTAAAGAAAGGATATTCTCTGACCTACCCAGTTTGATGGCAAGTCATAAGACTAGTCCTGAAAAGGTCCTGTCTCATATCCAGTAGAAAAAAAAAGCAACTGAGGTTCCAAGAGGAACCTGGACACACCTTACTGGTTGTCTACTCCCCCCTCCACTGCCCAGTCTCTCACTTTTAAATCATGGCCTCTTTGTGCACATTTCTACACAGCTGTCCATGTGCCACTGAATCTAGGCATAAAAATGGTCCACCTGGGACTTAGGTCTTTAGTCTGAAGGCTCTAAACTCTGGGTTCTGGTCAGGGGATGTTCATGGACTTGTAGCCATGGAAAACTATGATCAAATGAATTTGTGATGCTTTGCTTTAGTCTTTCTTTTGTCATAGGGTACCAGAGCCTTGATGATGAACAGGAAAAAAATTACCGAACTTTTTGCTCCTAGTTAAGGCAGAAGGGTTTCCAAATACTTTTTGAAAAATGGGTACATTTAAATTCTAAGCTACCATTCTCCCATATATGTTATTCTAGAATAAGGCACAAATCATTCTAGACATCTTTTAATGTACACATTAATGTCAAGGGTAGACCAAGGCAATCTTTTAACCCTAAACAAAGTTTAGTATAATTTCCCCTCTCTCATTTCCTGTCCCTGCCCCATTGCATGAGTAGTATGTGTTCTGCACACACATGCCCATGCACCCATGTATGTACATGTACTTTGCTGGCATGTGTGTGTTATGTGTGCATGAGTGTATTCATGTTTGTGTACAGGTACCTGTGTGTAGGTGATCATGGACATGTGTGCATGTCTATGTGGAAGCCAGAGGTGGACATTTGGTGTCCTTCTCAGTCAATCTCTGCCTTAATTTTTGAGACAAAGTCTGTCACTAAACCTAGAGTTCATGGATTCAGATAGATCAGCAATCCAGCAAATCCCAAGGGTTCTCCTGCTTCTGCTTCCTATGCTGAAATTACAGGCAATGCCACCACACCTGGCTTTCATGTGAGTTCTGGAGATTCAAACTCAGGTCCTAATGTTTACACAGCAAATGCTTTACCCACTAAGCCATTCCCTAGCCCCAAACATGTAATTTCTGAGTCCTAGTCCTCACATGGCAAAAAGGGATTATAGCGAAAAAAAAGATGATGGAGGGAGGGCAGAGTAAAGGAAACAAGCCAGCTAGGTTGATATACCTCCAAGTCTCAAGGGTCCAGGCTAATGTTAGTATAGCTTGGAGACCACCTAGGCATTTAATGAAACACAGAGAAGGGAGAGAGATACATTTGCTATTCCAAAAAGCTACAAGTCAGTGAATGCAAATGTGTTCTATTCAGAAAACCAAATTAAAGGAACTGCTGGGAATTCTCTGCATAGTTAAGCAGAGCAATTTTTCCCGCTTTAAGTGTATGTTTACCCTTCAGAAATCACATACCTATAAGCAAGAAACCTAGAAATATATCATTTTCAGGAAGGATATGCTACATTAGCTGGCCCCGTCCTTCAAAGGAAGAGATGCAAAACCCTTCCCTTCCCAGACCAGCTTCTGCCACAGTGGTGTGGCTTCAGAGAGAGAATTCAGGCTCCAGGGCTTAGGCCTATAACTCTGCAACATGGTAAGAAATGTCTGGGTGGTCACAACATAGGCCTTCCTTTAACCCAAAGACACACACCAGAATGAAGACAGTTTAAGAGGGGGTATACCAACACCTTCCATTACTGAAGGCCAGAAACAAGCAACAGAGCCCAGGTCCTGAAGTGTGTCCCTGGGCCAACAGCCAGCACTTATTGAGGATGCTGTTTAAAGCACTGGAGGAACTAGCTTCCACCTGGTCCATCTCCTCCATTCAGACTATATTGTTTCAGGTTATGGAAATGCTATTAGCCTAGCCCAAGCTACAGAGGGATTTCTATGAGGATTCTGAGAACTCCTAAGGAAAAGCACAGAGGGGCCACAGCGTGTCTGACTGTGTGCCTGTGCCTCTCTGTGTCCCTCCTTCTCTGGTGTGTGTCCCTGTGGGGATTTCTCCTCTTGTTTTCTCTTCCTTCTCATCTCTACTGACTGGACTTGTCTTCACTAATCAGCAGAGACCAGGTCATCTGTGATGCTCAATTTCAGATTTGAGACAATAGAAACTTGTGAACAAAAGGTACACATGCCCTGTCACTATGTCTTTACAGAATGATAATTGAGTAGAGAGAAAAATGTACTATGGGGTAGACAAAGAAACCTCATCACAAAGGGAGAGGAGGCAGTATGGTAAATCACAGGCTGCTGAATCATGGTTGTGGTGGGGAGTTATATAGAGTGTAGACTGTGGATACCAGGAACCATGAAAAGGGAAAGGGAATTAGTCATTCAGAGGGAGGGACAAAGGGCTGGAGTTATGGCGTAGTGAACAAAGGGCTTGAGGACCAATGTTTAAATCCCTAACACCCATGTGAGCATTATGAGTGCCTATCACCCTAGCATGTGGGGAGGTGGAGACAGGGAATCCCCCTGAACAGGGTGGCTAGCCAGAATAGCTGAATCTGAATCCATGAGCTCTGTGATCAAGTGAGAGACCCTGCCTCAGTAAAATAATGAAGGGAACAATTGGGTAAGACACCCAACATCATCCTCTAACCTCAACATGCATGCACACATACATGTGCACTAAAATACACTTGCACCCACATCCTTACACACACACACACACACTTAATGCTTAAATAGAGGAACAAGTATATCACAGGCTTTCATAGTCAGCCACATACTGCTGGGTTGAACCTCCAAACTAGGCACATTTCTGGGAGGAAAGGATTTATTGAAGCTATAGATCCAGGGGAAGTTCCATAATGGCGAAAGAGGCTGATCCTCTTTCACAGATCCAAGGAGAAGAGAGAGAAACAGAGAGAGATAGAGAGAGAGAGAGAAAAAAACAGAGAGAGAGAGAAAAACAGAGAGAGAAAAACAGAAAGAGAGAAAAACAGAGAGAGAGAGAAACAGAGAGAGAGGCCATTTCCAGCACCACACACACAACTAGCAAACAGGCAGGGAGTGGGAAAGGAGAGAGAGCTTTCCTTCCCCTCAAGTCTTGCAACTCTTTCCCAGACTTGTTGACTCCCGAATCTCTGGGATTTCCTTCTTGCACTGCCCTCCCAGGAAGGGATGTTTATTTCTTGCTCCTTTGAGCCTCCTTACATCATGTTCCCCTACTGACAGCTGCCTTCCTGTAAACAACTTCAGCAACCCATTAAAGATTACTAAACAGGTCAAGTTGACAACAAAACTTAACCATCACATAGTCCAAGAACCACATGAATTTATTTGAAGACCTTGAATACCAGCATGGCTGGAATGTGGTGAATGAGGCAAAGACTGTATAGGATGAGCTTAAGAGACTCTAGAAAGGCAGGCTGTCTTGGGTTTTATAGACCAGGTTGAGGATTTAGGGTTTAATTAAGAGCTCTGGGCAAGTGCATCATTTCACTGGTTTATCGTTCTCTCCCCAGTGTGAGCTGCTACAGCAGAAGCAATGAAGGAAGCAGGGTGGCTTCAGAGGGGAAGTCACCCTGGTTTCTTACCAAGGTTATAGATCACAGAAGGAGAGACAGACAAGAGAAAATGATTCAAAATAAATTTGGGAGTTTGGAATAACAGGTGTTGAGGATGAGTTTGGGTCGGGAGGGTGATGATATAAAGGGTGGAACCAGGAACATGTCCCAGGTTTCTGGTCTGAGCAACTTGGTGGACAAGGTCACTGGGACAGGGAGCAAGTACATATAGGACAGGAGGGGAGACTGCTCTGTTTGGTATGCATTAAGTTTCAGCTTCCTCTGAGACTTCCAAGTAGAGTGGAAAAGAAGGCAATTATATGTAGCAATTTAGAACTCAGAAGAGTGGTATGCCAGAGAATAATAAGTTTGATAGTCACCAGGATAAAAGAGAGCTCTTTGAATGATGGGAATGGCAGGGTCACCCAGAGAGAAAGTAGAGAGTAAAAAGACCAAGGGCAAGTCCAACGTGTAGACCTCAGGTAGAGAGAATTCAGCTAGGAACTTGAAGAGAGATGGATGGGGATGAATAAGGAAAACGAGGCTGTAGACCATCATCGTCGTGGTTTGATCCAGGTGTCCTCCATAAGCTTTATGTGTTCTGAATGCTTGATCCCCAGCTGATAGCAGTTTTGGAATTGGTACCTTGTTGGAGCTGTGTTGTTGGGGGTGGGTTTATGGGGGTTATAGCCAGCTTCCCCTTGCCAGTGTTTGGCACACCTTCCTGCTGCTGTTTGCAGTGCTGTGGTGGAGGTGATGTCCACCCTCTGCTCATGCTGTCCAGTCCATAAACCAAAAATAAACCCTTTCCTCAACAAGCTGCTTTGGTGGGTTCTTTCTTTTTTGTGTGTGCAGCAAAGAGAAAGCTAACTACAACAATCCTATAGCAAAGAAAGATGGGACAAAAATTACTGGGACATTTAGCTTCTTGCACCAGCATGGAACCAAACCCTACTTATGTAGTGGTGGGGCTGGCCAGGGATCCAGAAAGTGTCTGTGTCAAGTTCAATGATGCTATTACCCCTATGCTCCTTCCAACTCCTTTATGCTTTGTAAGTATCCCAGGTTAACCATTTACTCCAAATCTAACTGTGAGCACAATCATCCATTTATTATTCATCTAGTCATTTAACTTACCCACCTATCCAATGCTCCATCTCTCTAAGACCCAGACCTCCCACTAAGGTGCAGGACCCAGCAAGAGACACAAGGAGGAGCCCTCTGTCCTCTTTCCTGTCCCTTCCCTGATGGCTTTTGTTTCCTGGCTGAGGGAATTGTATAAGATTTGCTTCACACACATCTAACAATATCCATCCTGGTATCTGGTCTTGGTAAAACACCTCAGATCCCAGTTTAATTATGTTGAGTTAGGAGTCATAATAATAGCAATAATAGCAACACCATGATTAGAACAATCTTCCTTTAATGAAGAGGAGTATTTCTAGCTTCCAAATCACCCACACTGTTCTCACAGCCTAGATTGCCTGGAACTATATAAGCCTACTTTCCCTCAGTTAACTCAGCTTCTTTCAACATTTGCATTTCCTTTCAGCCTGTCAGCATGAAAAACTCTTCTGTAGTGATGCCTTAAAGGTCAGCGTCTCACCGTCACAAAGACTGATGAGGCTCTTTTCTCAGGAGACAGGCCTGTTGTGCTCTGCTCCACTGTGAACCTCCTTCTCTTACAGCCAGCAGCCATCCGGGGTGCTGCCTCCCTCCCCAACTTCTGCCACCATGAGAGCTGTGACTTCTCCCTTCATCCCATAGAATTCTCCTTCCTGCTCTCTCGTGGATTTGACTTGTATAGCTTTGGAAGGAGGGTTCATTTGGTTCCAGCTCCTCTGTATAGATTTACATATTACTAAATAACCCTCTGTGATCTGGCTCATAAACTAGGCTGCTACCAGAATTCCCATCTCTTTTCCTAGACTGAAAGCAGCTTAGCAGCAGTCATTTTGTTCAGAGTCACCTGCAACTTCTTGGGCTCTTTAATTTCTGCCCCTTCCCTGTTCTAATTATGCTCTGTCCAAATTGTATGCTGCCCTTTGAAATCACCCTTGATCTTTTATTTATTTATTTATTTAGTGTGTGTGTGTGTGTGTGTGTGTGTGTGTGTGTGAGAGAGAGAGAGAGAGAGAGAGAGAGAGAGAGAGAGAGAGAGAGAGAGAGAGAGAGAATGGGCATGCCAGGGCCTTCTGTGACTGCAAATGAACTTCAGATGTATGCACCACTTTGTTCGTCTGGGTCCTGGGGAATCGAACCCAGACCATCAGATTATTCAAACAAGCACCTTTAACCACTGAGAAATCTCTCCAGGCCTCTACCCTTGATCTTTTTTTTAAAAAAAATCAATTGTGTGTGCGTGTGTGTGCGAATGCATGTGTGTGTGCCTGCACACACGCAGGCACACACACATATCACAGGGACACCTTTCCAGAGACAGTCCTCACCTTCCACCCACACTGTTCTTGTTTCCTGTTGTATTATCCAAGCTTAGCTAGTTTGAGGGCTTCTGGGAAATTTTCCCATCTCTGCTTCCCATCTCACTGTTGATGTTGTCAGTTCACAGAAGCCTGTCATGGCTTCTGGTTTTTGCATGGATTCTTGGGAATCCAAACTTCAACCCTCCTGCCTGCAAGCACTTGATCCCCTGAGCCTCTCCTGCAGGGACATCTTGCTTTGGGGTGGCATAGCATAGAGCACTTAAATCTTCTACATTCTTTTCTTTCTCCCTAAACTCTGAGCCAACTCTACCCGCAGATTGCCTCACAACCTTTTGGGAAGTAGGCAGGGCCATAAATCCTTAAAATAGATAGAGCCCATCGGCTTATGTTTGTTGTGGCAGGTGATGAATTAGGGGAATTCAACTTCCAGTGAGTGAGGGCTGTTAACACAGCAATGACTCGACCTAAAGGGAGGTTGCAGAATGGCTTTCCCTGGGGTTCTTTCAAAATAAAATGAACCTACCTCGGATGATTGAAAGGGACAGATTAGGTGACTTTTCAAATTGCCTCTGGTGCTACCTCTGCTATTTATCTCTCCTGACTCTTCCCTGATTCCAGGTACTTGAGTACAGGTGTGTGATGATGGACCACACCCAGCCTCCACAGTCTGTGTTCTCCAAGACCCTGATGTGATTGATGGGACAAGGGAGACTTCTTGCAAACCTTTCCAAAATAATCTGAAGTATTCTTTGGAGTAATAATCAATGTAGGAACTATCTCCAAATGACAATTATGCATTTATTCTCACACACAACCCTGTCTCAGAGTTACTGATTTTCTTCCCATAAATTCATCTCTCCAGGTTTTGAATGCTTGACCATTTCTCTGAGGCACTGAAAGTATCCAGAAAAATGAGCAAGTGGTGGAATTCCTTGCTGCCCAGGACATCTATACACCCAGAAGTGCATTTTTGGGAAGTCTCCCGAATTTAAAAACCAACGAGGATGACCTCACCCTCTGGCTCTGCACAGGTGCATGGTGGGTATTAACCTAGTGTATGCTACTAAGTAATTCACATACTCTACAAGATTTCCCATTAGGTGCTAACCCCACCACCACCACCACAAGAGATTTCCAAAGCCAGAGCACAGCATTGGTGACACGGTGGTGAGTGTAGCTGTCTTCCAAAGACACGGCTCACTCTACAAGAGAAGAGGGAGGGAGCCCAGGAACCTGGTCATGAGACAGACCTGAGTTTCTACTCAACCTCAGCATCACCACCTCACAATATGTGATCTGTACCTCATGTTACTCCACTGGTCCCCAAGTTCTTCCCCTGTGAAATGAGTTTAACTATAAGACAGCGGAAAGGCTCTGTGGGTGAATCAATACTCAACCAGTGTGCAGCACACAGTCAACAGGTGCTGACTGCTCCCTCTCAGTGTATCCAGGTTGGTTTGTCCAAGACATGTCAGTCAACACAAAACTGCATTTGAAAGAAACTCAATTTCTCCCACAGAAAGCTTGGGGACGAGTGTCCCCTCTGAAAGCATCTTCAGGAGGCAGAGAAGAAACTGGAGCAGTTGTCCCTTCTCTTTTTGTGATTTCTATTTCTGTATTTTCAGTTACAATCAACAGCAGTTCCGAAATGGAAAATGGAAAATTCCAGAAATAAGCCATGAGCGACATTGCCTCCCACCCCGGATGTGAATCATCTTTTTATCCAAAGTATCCATGCTGTATACACTAACCTGCCTGCTAGGCTCCGTTAGCAGCCATTCTTGCTATCCAGCTAACTGTGAGGGTATTGCAGTGCTTGGGTTCCAGGGATCCCCCCTTGACTTCATCATTGCCCCTAAGTGCGAGAGGAATGATACAAACCAGGCTTGCCAAAGAGAAGCTATAAATGGCTTCCTTTACGTGAGAACACAAAAGCATCGGATGATATACAGGGGAAGGAGAAGCAGATTCACATAACTTTTATAATAGTTGATTGTTACAATAGTCCTACTTTTAATTTTTTTAATTAAATTTTTAGGTGAGCAGACGAAGTAATAAGGGGTTCATGGCAGAATCTTCATCCATATGTGTCATTGTACTTTGCTCTTATTCAGCCCCCCTTCCCATTGCCTCCTCCAGATCCTCTCCCTTCCCACTCTTTCCCCTTCTTCCTTCAGTAAGTCCTTCCTCACTCCCCCTCTCCAACTACCTGCATTCCACCCACCCGCCTCCAAGAAGCCTCTGACAGAAGCAGTTCCCTGGGGGGGGGGGGTTAAGCCATGCAAAGCATTTGTCCACATTTCTAAGGACAGTGGAGTCCTTTGTTTGAGGGAAAGTGATGTTTTCCCATTGTATTTAATAAAGAAAACCTTAGTTTAGGGAGAAAATCTCTAGAAAACTCTAAAAGGATGGAAGAGGAAGCAGAGAAAGTGGAAAAGGAGGTTTTCTTCTGAGCAACAAAGTATTCACACCATCCTTTGTTGTACTTTGAAGGTGAAATGTCTGTAGGTCACATCAAACACTTTGTCACCAGCTGGGGACAGGCCTTGAGGGAGTACCTACCTAGAAGAAGTGGGTGATGGGGGGGCGGGCCTTGAGTTTTTTAGCCTGGCCCCACTTCCTGTCCTTTTTCTGCTTCCTGTCTGTGGATACCCAGCCACCTGCTTCTGTCACCTGTGCCATACCCTGCCATGATGGGCTGTATCCCTTCAAACTGTGAGCCACAATGACTTCTTCTTCCCTTAGTTTGCAGAGCAAGTTTATCCCAGCAGTGAGAAAAGTAGCTAACACATCCTTGTAAAGCACAAAGGGATAACTAGCCTCTCAGTGCATTTACCAAGCAGGGAAAAGGGGACATGAATCCCATCTTTCAATGGTCCCAAGTCTGTATCTTCGTCCTATCACTTGTGATATCGTCCATATTTTCTTCTACCTGAGAACTCAAATTTCATATCCAGACAGGAATATTGGACCCTGTGGCTATTCAGCTTGCCTCCATACCCCAAGCTTGAATGACTCCCCAAAGTCACAACATATCTCTGAAGAAGGTGTTCTGCCCTGAAAATAAGCTATAGCAGCCAGCCTTTCCATATGGAATGAGTAAGTTTAAGTAGACTGCAAGCAAAAGGAAAAGAACAGATAGCAAGCACCAGATAACTAATAGAGCATCCAGATAGGCACTCACAATATGCGGCAGAATGACAGGAGTCAGCTAGAGCTCCCAACCAAGAGTCCTGGGCTTTTGCTCTGCTGAGGCTTCCAATTAGCAGTTCCCACCCCAGGAATTTTTATATCATGGGATAAGCAGTAATGACCTATAATGACCTCTGCTTGAGTCTTACGGCTTATGTGTGTGGGGGGGGGAAGTGGTAGGCAGTCAGGGAAATGGCTCTTATCCCCGTTGGCCATAGGGATGCAGTATTTTTAACCCTCAGGCTGTTGGTTGTGTCCCTTTATTTCTTGTCACAGGGCCAGGACACCAGCCTGGCTTAGGACAAAGGGTCTTAGAGGACATTTGAGATCAATGTACTTGGGTTGAGATGGGGGAGGATGTACCAGGTTCTCAGATCCAGTCCTCAATAAGCTCAAACTATACATGGTGATTAATTGACATAATATAGAGGAACATGGATGCAAGAGGCAAGAGGCCCTGGCATTCTCTCTCTCTCTCTATTTCTCTCTCTCTCTCTAATTCTCTCCTTTCTCTCTTTCTCTTACAAATAATAAATAATTTTTAAAAGTACTTGGATGCAGAATGAAGTTAGCTGCCCAAGCCTATACAGGTCCATAAAAGCTTTATGTGGCCCTGGGTTTTATCTGACCCCAATAAAGAGGTATCTGAGGAAACAATCAGTACAGTTTTCTGGCTCACTAAAGACTTTCTCCGGCAGCCTGGGCTGCGTGCATCAGCTATACTTTAGAGTGGACAGAGAGGGAAAGGAGACATCAATTGAGTGTGTTCCATAGAGCCAGAGGTTTGTCTGTATCATTATGGCATTCTAGAGGTTGGGAAGATGAAGACACAAGCTGAAGACTTTAAGAACAACTGATGGACGTCCATGGCTCAGAAGAAACAGAATTAGAATTTAGGGCTTGCTTGCAAAGCATGATGGCCTGGGTTCGATTCTCCAGTGCCCGTGGAAGCCAGATGCACAATGGCTCGTGTGTCTGGAGTTCACTTGCAGTGAGTGACAAGAGGCCCTGTTACACCCATTCTTTCTCTCTTTCTCTCATTCTTTCTCTCTCCTTTTTTCTCTCTCTCCTTGCAAATAAATAGAATTTAAGGCCAGATCTGTCTGATTCCAAAATATTTACTGCTCCCATACCATCACATATTTCAAGTTTTCCATTAAAATTAAATCCCAAGTTACTTGTATGGGACAAACTACACAATCCTAAATTAAGGCTTTAAAAGAGAACCTCTCTAAAGTTTTTAAAATTGATTATATGATTTTATAGATAAAATTATGGCTCTTTTGACAAGCCTACAATGTAAAAACATATTGAAACACCACATTATATATAAATTGATCATTAATTAAAAATTAAATTAAATTTTAAAACATTATTTTTCACAGAAAAAAAACCCACACATCCTCCAAGTCGATCATCACTGCACCCATTGCTTGAAAACCTGCGTGTGTCCTGACTTGCCTCTTTCCATCTCTGGCTTTCTTTATTTCTTGGACATGTTCAGAGTGGATAAAAGAATGTGAATTCTGACATATAAGTCCAATATAATTCTTCTGCAAAGAAGGGGTGGAGGCTGTCTGAGGTTATGGTGGGCCAGGTCTCCCTCTGGTATAGGCCCAGAACGGCTGATGACCATCGACTGAGGCAGCCACAGGAGCCAAATCCCACTGGATAATTATGAACGCTCCACTGGGTTAATTACACAAAGTGTAGGGTTTGTTGAACACAATGTGCAAGTTGCCATGGTTTTACAATGGCTTCCTACAGGAGACCCCCGAAGACCAGACCAAACTTCAATGAAGTCACTTGTGCCAGGTGATATTTAATCAACCTGAGTGCTGAATGTGACCCAGGAGAACCAAAACAGGGCTGGGAAGATGGTGCAGCAGCGCTTGCAGTATAATTGTGAGGGCCTGAGTTCAGCCCTGGGCAAGGTTGCCTATAACTCAGCCCTGAGGGGGTAGAGAGAGGAGGATTTCTGGGCTCTCTGGTCAGCCATCTTTGACCTCCACAGGGCTTCATATATAAATCTTCATATATCTTCATATATAAATCTTCATATACCACACACACACACACACACACACCACATATTACATGTTATATGTACACATACCACATGCTATACACACACACACCAAAATGAATAAATAATATAAAATAAGAATAAAGCAAACAAACTCAGTAGATTCACAACAACCAATCCGAAGGGGTCCAGCTTTCCAGAAGTTACACTGTAAGTTCCCTCTGTTTAACACCTCTGAGGATGGCAGTCCACTTTCTGTTCCGTTTCTACTTCCCTCAGACCTTCTCTGTCCACACCACCAAACTCCTCGATAGGCCTCTCCAGAGCACTGCTGGTGTTCCTCTAGTCCAGAGCCACAAATCAAAGCCAGTTAAGATCTTTAAACTACATTTTAAACTATATTTGTTGTAATTCAGTCTTGTCTTTTTTGCTCTGTGTAGAAATGTAATGGAACTGTTGGAACCACCAGTATTTCAACATGAAATACTGGGTAGGGGCTGGGAGTTCTTGGCTGGGTAGCAGCAATTTTACTGTATCTTACTTGACATAAGCTTTAGTGTTGGTTGCAATTAGATTTTTTGAAAAAAATTATCCCTTCATTTATTTGTGTGTGTGTGTGTGTGTGTGTGTGTGTGTGTGAGAGAGAGAGAGAGAGAGAGAGAGAGAGAGAGGGAATTTGGGTGCACCAGGACCTTTTGTCACTGCAAATGAACTCCAGATGCATGCATCACTTTGTGCATCTGGCTCTACATGGATCCTGGAGAATTGAACCCAGGCAGGCAAGCTTTGCAAGCAAGCGCCTTTAACCACTGAGCCATGGCCCCAGCCTGCAATTAGATCTTACATGTGTTGAGGGGCTGCTGTTATGCTGCCATGGAGCTGGATGGCTTCGCTCTGTTTTTGTCCAGTCTAGCAAATCATTTCATCGTTTGACAAAGCCCAGTGAAGGAAGCAAATTCCCTCCCTTTGAAAGCACCTACCCACATGCGCTCTCTTCATCCATCTTGTTAAAGGACTCTTGCACTGTCAAGAGAAGGACCAAACAGAAAGAAAAAAAAAGATTAACCAGAAGTGATGGCCCACAACTTTAATCCCAGTACTTGGGAGGCTGAGATAGGAGGATCACCATGAGCCTGATGTTACAGAGTGAGTTCCAAGCCTGGGTTCCAGCCTGGGTTAAAGTGAGATCCTGTATTGAAAAAAAAAAAAAAAACAAGAAAGAGGAGGGTCTCCATCATTCACTACCTACCTTCTCCGGGGAGCCTGCTCTGAGTGTCAGAGGTAGGCTCTGATGCTTTCTCTCCCAAGAGAGACTCCCAACAGGCTTTCATTCTTCCATTTCTAATTTGACCTTCACAAGCACATCTAGGTCCATAAGGAGATGGGCTGGGAGGCTAAGAGAAGCAATATTGCAGCTGAGGGAGGTCAGTGGCCTCCAAGATGCTGGTTCTCTGCCCATCTCTACCACTCTTCCTATCCTCTGAAGGACGCTGCATGCTGGCCCACTGGCTGAGCTGTCAGATGCAGGGAAACGATCTGCAAAAATGAAGCAGTGTCAACTCTGAATGCGCATGAGCACTCAGTTTCTGGGTGAAGAAAAGACAGCTCCAAAGTCCTCTCGTTGTACAGGCCTTTTGACATCTCTGGAGGTGCTATTTCTGTGGCTTGTCCATCCTGGGTCACCCTTGACTCCATCACCAGCCTAACAGTGAAAAACATGATGCCTCACACAGTGACCAAGCACATATGGACCTCATTTCCAGGACAACAGCTTCCATAGATGCTTCGACTTCTCAAATCTCCTGCAAGAAAGTTCTTCTGAGGCCTCTGGCCAAGGACTATGTCTGCCTCCTCTAGGTCCCCATATTGCGATCTGGCATGCACAGCATTAATAACAAAAACCAAAATGATGCTGATGCCAGCCAATCAAGGAGCTGGGGACGGGGGACCTTCAAGTCCTCTTGATACACCAGCAAATTGCAAGTTGAAGACAGTCATTGAAAACCTGGGTTGGAAAAAGCTTTTCCAGCCATGTGTGTGGCCATTAAGAATCTGCAGCAGATGGAAGGCAGAGAAGGCACAGCAGCGAAGCACCTCTTCCCCTCTCCCAGCAAAGCAGCTCACAGCCAAGTGAAGTATATATTGGCTTTGGGTACTTGTAATTAGCCGCCAAGGGGAGTTGGCCCAGATTTATAGATTTTCCCATAATGAGATCATTACTTTATACATGTATCCAATTCTGCATGAAGAGTTTCTTTATCACCCCTTTATGATTCAATACAAGTATGTGCAATGGTAAGAAGCTTATAGATATAAAAATAGAAACTGGTAGGAGATTCCCAAGGACCAACCAAAGAGATCTCTGGGAACTCCAGAGCTCTGAGTGCAAATCTGCCTTCTCGAATGTCCATTTGCTGCAAGTTGTAATTTTATGTCTCAATTTTTGTTAATCAGAAATCAGAGCACTAATGCAGTCCAGGATGGCTGAAAGGGTAAGAATGTTAAGAGATTTTAAAAATAAGCTAAAGGCATAAGACACACATGCTATTTGTAAGGCTTCTTTATTTGAGAACAAGTAAAAATCCCTTGTTGATATTTGCTATACATGTGTTGGTAGTGGCTGGAAAGTGATAAAGATACTGGTGATGCCGAAATGAGCAGAGAAGGTGAAGTATCTGCCTCTTGAGGAGTTTGCATTCAGTCAGAGGAGACAGAATAGAAAAACTGATAGAATATCTAATACATATTGGAAAGAGCACTTAAAAACAAAAAGTAAGTTTGGGGAGGGATGGAGTGGGAAAGATGGAGCTATTTTAGATATCGTGACCAGGTATGGTCCCTCTGACAGGTTGGAGTGGAGTGTATCTCAATGGTAGAGTGCTTGTCAACCACACACAGAGCCCTGGGTTCCATCCACAGAACCACAAAAAATAATAATAAAAGAAAAAAATCTGACATTGGAACAGAAGCTGAATGAAAGAAGGAAGTGAGAGAGGTGGGTATTTGAGGAAGAAGCATCCCAAGGCACGTAAAGGCTCACCCAGCCAGCAACCTCACCCTTAGGAAGGGGCAGAGAGTGGTCTCTTCAGCTAGAGACAGAGAAATGTGGGCAGATCTAGTCTCATGGTCTGCATAGAAGGGTGCAGATGTGAGAGATAAAGCTGCAGTCCTGTGCCTCCTCTAGTGGTATGGCCTGATTGTCAACATCCCTCCCCAAAATCTGTGTGCTAAAAATCCCAACCCTGAAGTTCATGGTGTTAATAGGAGGGAAGGTGATGACATCATGAGGGCTGAGCCATCATGAATGGGACAGTAAAAGAAATTAGAGGGAGTGTGTTTGCCCCATGGACCATGTGAAGACCCAGTAAGCAGATGTCATTCATGAGAAAGCTGGACCTCACACAGCACCAAATCTTCCATTACTTCATACTGGGTTTCTAGTCTCCAGAACTCTCCGCTGTTCATAAGTCCTCCAGGCCATGGTATCTCTCTACAGCACCCCAAACTGACCAAGATAACCAGACGAGATCCTGAGACTGAGATAAGAGATGATCTTTAGTGGCCCTGAGCTGCATTTCTTTTTATTATTTATGACTTATTACTATCATTTGTGTGTATGTTATGCATATGTATATACATGTATAAATGAGAGCATACCACAGCATGGTATGTGTGGAGGTCAGAGGACAACTTCAGGCTGTTGGTCCTCTCCTTTCACCTCATTTAAGACAGGGTCTCTCTGATTGATTTGCTACTGGGAAGGCCAGACTAGCCTTCCCTTGACTCTGCCTTCCATTGCCACTGGTGCATTGGGATTCTAGACACATATGCCTCCTGGTATTCATGGGAGCTAAGGATCCGAGCTCTGGTCTGTGGGATTGTGGAACAAGCTCCTTTAACCACTGAGCAACTCACACCTGCACTTCTCTTACTGTAAAGATCCTTCTACATTTTTATTTCTGTAAACTGAGGGTTGAGTTGTGTGTGACTCAGACAACACAAAGCACTATTACCTCACCTGCACCATGCCTGGGAGTGGGCAGCAGAGGAAACAAAGCCAGGTCCCTGTACTTTACACACAGACTGTCCATTATCCTCTCTCTAAATATTATTTCTTGCAAAGGTTTTAGCTAAATTAGAAGCCACTTTATAGTCTGAGCATACCCGTTGTAGTGTGTATATTATACTTTGCTATAAAATGTTAGGAGGTTTCTTGGTTTGGGAATAGGTATAAAATTACAGTCCATTATTATCATAAATTTCCTTTCATTACTCTTTGTTATATTTCTTAGCTCTAGCCAAAATAATTCTTAGTCTGCTGACTGTTTACAGCCTTCAGATATCAGGCGATGGTCCCTGAGTTCCTCCCCATCATCATTTGCTGAGCTATCCCTATTCAGCTCTTTTAATCTCTCTTCATAAATCAAGTTGTCTTTCTCCATCACTCTTGCTGTTTTTCCCCAAACGCTCGGCCCATTTGTCTGTACCTGGCTGGTAATTAGGTGCTCAGAGCCGAGCACAGCCTTCCAGGTGGGTCTCTGCAGAGTCATCTGTTGCTCTGGTGTTGCTGAGCAGATCCATTTCTATGTCCTCTGAGCCCCGCATTTCACTCCAGACAGCTGAGCTGAAGACAGCATAAAAAGAACAAAGATTACCCGGCAAAGGGCCAGAACAGGAAGAGACAAAGCTAGGAGAGGCCAGAACAGTTATAGCGATACATGGTTTATATATCATAAACCATAGTTTTATACATTAACATAATATACCTGGGTCATCACGTATGGTACCTCTGGCATGCTGATCTGGGGTCCTATATATCTAATGCCACAGTAGAGACATGCTGTCTTAAATATTATGATAACCTGCCTGGGGCTTAGCTTCCTAAGATCTCTCTCCTTCTAGAAGTCCCTGGAAGCCTCCTCAACAATGAGATAATAAAGTAGAACTTCTCTTCCTACAAGCATGGTCATAAACCAGCAACTTGATCTTTCTTTCTTTCCTCCCTCCCTCCTGTCTTCCATCCTTTCACTTTAGGTTTGGGTTCTTGTTTGTTTTTGAGACAGAGACTTGCTATGATGAACCTGGCTCAAACTCATTACGTAGCTGTGACAGTTAATTTCTTTTGTTAACTTGATCAGATCAGGAATCAAGTGAGACATGCATTTTGGAAAGATCAATGAGGGTGTTTCCAGGAAGGATGAATTGAGGGTGAACACTTTTCCCCAGAGTACCTAGCCCTTCAGGTGGATATATATATATATATATATATATATATATATATATATATATATATGTATATATGTATATATGTATATATGTATATATACATATATGTATATATATATATATATACACTGCTTAGCTGTCCTTGCTGCCCACTGTTGAGTGCATCTTCCTTGTTGCTGCTGCTGTCCTTTGTGGACATTGGAACCAGCTTCTTCAGCTTTCCACTGTGAACTGAAGACCAACGGCTCTTTAGGAATCCCCTAGACCTTCAGCACCACATTGGGTCTGCTGAGGCACACCGCCTTGTGGACTGAGCATCTATTGGGTTTTTAGACCCTGTAGTCTTTAGACAGCCATGGTTGGGCTGCCCAGTCTGTGTTGTGTAAGCCAATCTAGTAACCCATTGTAATATAGATTCCGTCAGTCTATCTGCTCCTCTAGAGACCCCTGACTAAATATCATAGCCTACGCTGGCTTTGAACTCTTAATCCTCCTGCCTCAGCTTCCTGAGTGCTAGGGTCATAACTCTTTCTCATTCACAATTCCTCACTCCACACATTCCCCTTCTCTGTTTCAAGTCACAGAAAAGGGCACTTTCCTAACTTCTTTCCCGCAGGGACCTGGAGTTAAGTCATTTTCTCAATAGCAGTTTTATGAAAAGAAGGAAGCCAAGTAGTAGCTTGAATGAGTTCCTATGAACCAGACACAACTCTGGCAATTATGCTGTTTCAAGTGTTGCCCTTACTGAATATCCACTCCAACCTCATTCACAATAAAGACACTTGGGAGAGGCCCAAAATGTTAGATTAGCACACTCCTGTACCAGAAAGCCTTGGGCTTATTGGCTAGTGAACTTATTAGCTGTATAATTTGGGACAGGTCACTTCCCCACCCCGTGGCTCAGTTCCCACATATGACAGACATCTCATTGAGGTTTTGTCAAGCATAGTGAGGGGGGCTTGAGTGAAGCCCCTTGTATGTAAGATGTATTTATTTAGGTCATGCTATTTTTTCTCCCTGAAGGAAAAACTCCTAATGGCAGCTGATGCTTACAAAATTTCTGTAATCATCTCTGCATAAGGAAAGTTAGAGTTTGGGGGAAAAAAATTCAAAGAATACTGTTAGTCTAATCCATTAGCAAGACAGCATAGAAGTTCATAACCCAGCTTTGATCTGCAATTTGGAGGAAAAAGTTTCCAAATTCTTGAGGGATCATTTCTCCCCCTTGATGTGATGTTGGAATTTAACTCCTATTAACCATAACAGGCATAATGAGTCGGCAGCCAGGGGAAACATAGCCTCTAGTGCTTAATGAACACAAAATAAAACATTTCCTTTTATCTTCAACATCTACCAGAGTAATTTAAATAATGATATTCATATTCATGGAGCATATGACCCTCCCATCAGCTCTGCATTGTCGCTGAGGCTCCTACCGAATGCCAATAAGTACTCCGAGATCTTTCTGAGGATGTGGTGGGGAAGATGGGGCTGCAGATGAGGCCTGGGAGCTGAGGGCATAGCAGTAAAGGACATTCCACAGTAGCTGCATCTGCCCCTCAAGCTGGTGCCCAAGCCGCAGTTAGCAGAGCAGAAACACTACAATCTGATTGGTAAGAATGAAGGCCATTCCCCTAAATGCAAGGTTCTGCCACTGGGTCATAGCAATAAGAACAGGAGCTTTTGTTCCCAGGTGGGATTAAGAGATAGTTTTGGGAGAAAAGAAGGGAACAGGGTGTGGGTTCAGACTATACAGCAATCTCAAGTTAAAAATGAGAAAAATTGGGCTGGAGAGATAACTCAACGGTTAAGGCACTTGCCTGCAAAGCCTAACGACCTGGGTTCAGTTCCCCAGTACCCATGTAAATCCAGATGCACCAAGTGGCACATGCATCTGGAGTGTGTTTGCAGTGGCTAGAGGTCCTGGCATGCCCATATTCTCTCTCTCTCTCTCTCTCTCTCTCTCTCTCTCTCTCTCTCTCTATCTCTCTATCTCTCTGTGTGTGCTGTGTGTGTCTGTGTATCTCTCTGCTTGAAAATAATTAAAATATTTTTTAGAGATAAGAGAACCTCAGCAACTGTGTTAGTTACTTTTCTCATTGCTGTGACCTGACTAAATATCTGGCAAGAGGCATCCTAAGGCAGAAAGGGTTAATTTTGGCTCAGAGTTTTAAAAAGGATACAGTTCATTATGACAGGGAAGGCATGGGTGTATGAGGCCTCTGGTCTCATTACATCTACAGCCAGGAAGCAGAGAGTGGACACAAGGTTGGACCAGAGTAGCAAACCCCAAGGCCTGCACAGAGTGACTCACTTCCTTCACAAGGCTTCACCTCCTAAAGGTTTCACAACAGTGCCACCAGCTGGGACTGAGGATTCAAATATATGAGCCTATTGGGGGACATTTCACATTCAAGCCATAATGAAGTTCTCTCTCTCTCCCTCTCTCTCTTCCTTCCCTCCCTCCCTCCTCCTTCTCTGTGATATCCTCAAGGCATAAGACTTGTGTCATATGAACCTTTCTGTTCCCACTTGTTAGGACAGAGCTTGGGGCTTAGAGGGAAAAGAGGCGTGAAACACTCACCATAGGTCAGGTGCTGGGGATGCACTTTCCAGCCGATCATTTTATTCAATCCTCACTTCAAATCTATGAAAGAGGAAAGTGGTCTTCTTCTCCTTTTAGAAACTATGAACCTGCCAGGAATGGTCGTAGATATCTGTAAACCCAGCACTGGAGAGGCAGGAGGATTGGGAGTTTATCACCCTCAGCTAGATAGTTTAAGGCCAACCTTGTCTATATGAGATCCTATTTCAAACCCAAGTTTGAGGGAGCAAATTCTAAAACCCTACCTAAATCCCAGTAAATGACAGAGCTGAGACTTGAACCCAGGTCTGTCTACTAGCACAGGCTATGAGCTAATGCTCAACCCCTTGTTTATTGGCTACACTGGCATCCAGTGGTGAAGGGGTCAGCACGAGCAAATGTATGGCTTTCACACATCTACCAAAACAGGCAGCAATATAGGGTGAAGCAGCGAGTCTGGAGAAAGGCTTGCTTGGTTTGAGCATGGCGATTGGCCAACTAATTCTACAAGTGTCATTTAGAAGAAACTTTCTATAGAGTGTGCCCAGAATTAGGAGACCCATCAACAACAACAAAAACCCACACAGTGACAGATCCAGGCACCACGAACCATAGAAAGCAATTCCAACCTTGGGTTGGGCCACAGGGAAAAGAGAGAACGTGATATTGACATGGAGAGGAACCTTCTATCAGGGATTGTGATTCGAGGTAGAAAGATGTCAGCATTTGCCAGAACCAGGGAGTCAGGCAATGGAGTCCAAGCTCTCTCTCTCTCTCTCTCTCTCTCTCTCTCTCTCTCTCTCTCTCTCTCTCTCTCTCTCTCTCTCTCTCTCTCTCTCTCTCTCTCTCTCTCTCTCTCTCCTCTGACCTCCTGGCTGGTGCCTTCCATTTACTAAACTCAGCCAGAAGCAAGAGAACAGGCATGCCTAGTGATGTATTCTCTAGGATGGGGGTGTCCACACTCAAAGCAGGCCAGACAAGGATGGGAAATGGATCAGGGAGGAACTCATACTGTTTTCTATGACAAAGTCAAGTGTGGCTTCTCTCACCCCACTGAGCAGCTGGTAGCTGTGAATCTGCTAATGGTCTTCTAGACCTTTCCGTCACTTTGTAGGTTGAGCCAAGACACTGGAGAAGGGCTATTTTCTGCATAAACAGTAGCAGTCCTAGACAGTCGCTCTAGACAGTTCCCATTAGTTTTTCTGGAAAGGGCCCCTTGTACCTAGCTGCCTCTTGTCTACTGGAAGCTACAGCTTTGACCTGAGAGAGACCTGAGCAAGAGTACCAAGAGGGGACTAATTAAACGCTCTCCCAAACCAAGACTTTGGAAGACTATCATCTCTCAGTGATGAGAGAATGGGTGATTTTTTTTTCTTGCAACTTTTCTGTGTTCTCATTTTGTTCTATGGCAAGTAGGAAAAAACAACCAAAACAAGTGAAAACAATGAAGAAAAGATAGACATGCATCTTGATAACACACTTTATTGTTCAGCTAGACATTAAGGTTTGGAGCTCCTGGCCCTCCAATGTATATATTACAACTGGTCCATATGCTATTCATTCATTTAGCAAGTTTCTTACTGAACCTTTGTTATAAACCAATTTTTGTGCTAGGTACATAAAGAAAGCACAGCCCTGCCTAGATTGAGCCAACAGGACAAATGAATGGTTGAATAAGATCCATGGCCATGATCAGGACCCACATACTCTAGCAAATAATCTCCCAACCCACACCCTTGAGGGCAACTCTAATTAAACTCAGTGGGTCACATCTACACACAAGAAAAAGAAGACATTGAAGTATTTGATTATAAGAAGAAATTCAGCAGAAAGGGGATGAGGGAGTCAAGAGAAAGTAATGTGAGGGGATTGTGAGCAAAATCCATTATATACATATATAAAAATTGTCAGTAAACATTTAGAGTCCTTGTCCTCATGCTCTTTCAAGTTCAGATACATTGAGTGTCCAGGAGGACCAGTGCTGTGAGCAAGGCAGGCAAATGGGAACACCAGGGAGGGAGGCTAGCCCAACTGTGATTCTTGCACAGGTTCATAAAGGATAGCAGGCCTCCAGAACTGATATTTGGAGATACATCAAATCTGTCCCAGACAACAGGAGGGAAAGGGGCACTCCACCCAGAGGTAACAGCCTAAGCAAAGTCACAAAGGCACAGAAGTTTCATTATGTTGGGAGATGGCTCAGAGGCTCAGGTTTGATTCCCCAGTATCCACATAAAGCCAGATGTGCAGAATGGTGTCTGCATCTGGAGTTCATTTTCAGCAGCAAGGAGTTTCATTATCTGGTCAAAAGTGATGCATGGTGGCTGGGGAGAGACTCCGTGAGTAAGCTTGAGTACTTGCTGTTCAAGCACGAGGACCTAAGAGAGTCTGATTCACCCTGAGTTTGCTCCCCCAACTTCCACATAAACAGCTGTGTGTGGCCATACACACCTATAACCATAGTCCTGTGGGGAACAGAGACCAGAGAATCACTGAGGCTTGCTGGTTGGCTAGTCTGACTGAAAAATGGCAGCTCTGGTTTTGGTGACATTTTGTCTTGAAGAAACATGTGGATGAGGGATGGGGGGTAGGCACCAGATGTTCTCCTCTGGCCTTCGCATGTGCGTGCACAGGGCATGCACAGCTGCAAACACATGCATATACCACACCGCACATACTATACAAACATACTGTGATACTGTATATACATATAAGTACATATATACATATACATACATATACATAAATATACATACATACATACATAAAAATATTTAGGAGAGATGCAGGAGCTGAGCAGATGATTTGAGTAGCCTTGCCCAGCAGGACTTCCTGCAGTGATGGAAACAGCCAATCAAAGCAGTGTGTGCATAGGATGAACACGTCTACAGGTGTAGTTACACCATGAGGACAACAGGCAGAAGATTGTGCTGAACATGGAAAGTTAGAGAAACCAGCAGTTATAGCTACCCTGGCCCCAAAAGCCAATAAAAGGTGATGAAAATTGGACCTCCTGGTTCTAGAAGAGAAGTTTGGAGTAGGGCTTCACAGCCAAGGGGTCAGGTCTTGGATGGCACTCTTCTGTGCAGACTTTAGACCTTGAGTTTGAGTGCCAGGGGGAGCTACTGTAGAGCGTGGGCCTGCAGATGATGGTCAGTTTGTTTGTGGTGGGCTGCAGCATCATAGGGGATGTATTGATGGAGTTTGTTGTAACATTTCTTTTCCTTGTTACTGTGACAAAATACCTGGCAAAAGCAACTTCAAGAAGAAGGGTTTCTCCTGGCTCACAGTTTACAGAGATAACATGATAGGAGGAAGTCATGGTGGCAGCAGCAGGAGGCAGCTGGTCACATATCCAGTCAGGACACAGAGGAATGAATGCTGGTGCTTAGCTCACTTTCTCATTTTTCCCCTTTTTATCCTGTGGTGCTGCCCACTTTCAATTAAACCTCGGTGGAAACACCTCCCTAAATACACCTGGAAGTGTGTTTCATATGTGATTCTAAGTTGACCATTCAGATTAACCATCTGGGGCTGGTGGCTCAGGAGTTAAAGGAGCTTGCTTGTAAAACATGATGACCCAGGCTCAATTCCCCAGTACCACGTAAGGACAGATACACAACGTGTGCATGCATCTGGAGTTTATTTTCAGTGGCTAAAGACCCTGGCACAGCCATTCTCATATTCTCTCTTTCTCTCTCTCTCCCTCCCTCTCTTCTCTCTCCCCTTCTCTCAAATAAGTGAATAATAATAATAAAAAAATTTAACCATCACACAGAGTCCAACATTTAAAGCTCTTAACAGGGAGCCCCAAGTCAGGATGACATCAGGGGGTTTTCAGGATGATTTCAGGGGACTTCCCATCAAACCTGGACAAACTTGAAGCAAAGAGCAGACATTTCCCAGGGTTGTGGAGAAAAGAAAAGAAGCAAAGTCTCACGAGGGCAAAGCCAACATGCACAGAGAGACCCACGGAACTGCACAGCCCAGGTCAGGTCTGATGGTGAAGTGAGGCAGGAGAGTAGGGGGTGAAGGAAATTTGGGGTTTTATTTTCTATAAAAATAAAGGTATAAGAGATAAGTGAAGGATTGTAAACAGAGAAGGAATATTTTTCTTTTTTTTTCTTTTTGTTTTAAGAACTGTGACTTGTGGATAACCAAGCCAGGCATGAATCTGGGTGAGGACATTCAGGTCTCCAGCAGTGGAGTTGTTCAAGGCCCAAGGTTCCATGGGGCCCGGCTGCTTGTCTTGTTAAGATCTGGCCGCTTGGGGGAATGCTGCAGCCTCCCTATTCCAGCTCCCCTTTATGCAAAACAAACTGCTGGTCAAAACCATCAGCTGCCTTGGTAACATTCCTCATCTGCTTCATGAAATTAAGACTGTTTGGGGCAAGACGGAAAAAACCAAGTCTGTCTCTAGAGTACCATTTCTTTATTAGTAAAGAAATGCCAATATGTTTTTTTTGAAAATATGTATTTTTTATTTTTAATTGACAAGTCTTCATTGTCTGTAAGGTCCAATATGATGTCTTTATCTATGTGTACATAGCTGATTAGCATATCTACCCCCTCACAAACTAACCTTTTTCCATTTTTTTGTGTGTATTATGTAATATACACATCAGATCTTGGTAACCAATGTGTTCATTACCTCCAACACTTTATCACTTTTTTACAGTGAGAATGTTAAAAATCTCTTCTTTTAACAATTTTGAAAAGCACAATAAACACAGCATTATTAGCTCTGCTCATTACAGCAGGTCACTGGAACTTACCTCTTTCATCTAACTGAAACTCTCTGCCCTTTGATCGACATCAGCGCTTCCCCTTTTCTTCCCCTTCTCTTCAGCCTCTGCAAAGCTTTCTGTTCTCTGTGAAATTTCATTTTTAATAAAAAAAACTCCTACCACTGCAATGATGCCTCATGGGAAACAGAATCGATATTAATTCTGAGTTCTTTTCATTTGGAGGAAAGACCTGCTTCCCTCCATCCTCCCTTCTAAGAACAAGCCAAAGAGACCGAGGTGGGTTTGCCCCTGTGCCTGTCAGCTTCAGATCCTGAGCACGAAGCTTCCTCAGAAGGGTTCAGGGGTATCTTCCCCTCTCGGGGCACATGATGGAACTTCCAGTTTGGGAAGCAGATCACAAATGCTGCAAGTGAAAACACGAAAGGCTACTGATACTTTATTGGAAACTTTGGAGAGGCTATTCTGTGTCAGTGAGGTGGACAGAACACAAACCCTCCACCTTCTTACCCCTCCCTCTGACTGTGTCCTCAGATGGTTCTGCTACGCCATGGGACGTGGCTGGGGAAGAAAAGAGGGGCTGTGAAAGAGTCAGGAAATCTGATCCGAAACAAGATGCCATCTGTGTCCTGCATGCGTGTCAAGTGACCCTCGCCAGGCTATGTTGGAAAGCCCGGCATCTCCTTTCTTTGCAAAATGGCATCTCCTTTCTTTGCAAAAAGTTTTTGCCACAAGAAACCTTGGAGACATAAAATGTAGCTCTGCAAGATAGATACCGCCAGGTAGGATGAACTCTCAGGACATAGCTCATCGTGGAGACATACCACAGACAGCCAGTCAGGCTGTGCAATCCAGAACCCTGCTTGGCTGCTCCCGGCCTGGAGCGTGTTATTCAAACTTTCTGAACTTTATTTCCTTATCTGGGTGAAAATAAATGATAAATAAATAAGCAAACCTTTCCATAGGGCCAGGGCAAAGTAATCCATGAGAGATCACGGTGTAAAACATCTGGGAAAAAAACTTGGTGCAGAACTTCAGTTCAATATGTGCCAGTTACTGTTGGTTATCTTAAAGATGTTAACACGTAATAAATGAATGCTTAACTGGAGACATATGAGTTTAGTACTATGTTCTAGGCACTGTTCTAGGCATCCCAAACCACTGACCTCCTGGAATCTACTACCAAGAGGAAGACACAGACAGAGAAAACCAAATATATGAAGAGATAGCTGCTGGAGAGATAGCTCAGTCAGTAGAGTGCTTGCCTTCCAAGTATAAGACGTATCAAAGTGCCAGGCAGAGTGATACATGCCTATAATCCCAGAACTGGGGAGAGCAGTGCGGTGGGCAGATCTCTGGAGTTCACCAGCCTAATTGGTAAGCTCCAAGTCAATGAGAGACCTCCTCTAAAAAGAGACAGCATGTCTGAGGAACACCTGAGGTGTCCTCTGGCCTCCACCTGCACATGCCCAACACAATACCCACATGCACAAACATTCATGCACACATGTGCACACACGTGAGCACACACATACAAAGAAAAATAATTGCTATCCTTTTGAATAAAATGAAGCAGGGTGACCTCAGATGTGTCAGGGGCAATTTTAGATAAGGGGCTCAGGAAAGATCTCTCCGAAGAAGTAACATGGAAGCCCAGAACTAAATGGAAGAACAGAGAGTCATGGATACAGCTGGTGGAAAAGTACGAAGCAGAGAGAAAAGATAGTGCAAAGGCCCTGGGGTGGGAATGAGCAACAGAAAGGAGCCTGGTGTAGCCTGAGAACAGGTTGCCTAGGAAAGAATGACAAAGCAAAAGGGACTGTGGTGGTTTCAATGTGAAATGTCCCCCAAGTGCTTATGATTAAGATTTATACTTAATCCCCAGCTGGTGGAGCCTTTGGGAGGTGGCACCTTGCTAAAGGAGGTATGTCACTGGGGTGAGCCTTAGGATTTTGTAATCCAGCCCCACGTGCCACTGCTAGCTCACTCTTGCTGCTTCCTCCCTGTTGATGTGAAAAGATGTGATGCCAAACTGCCTGTCATACTTTCCCCACCACAATGCAGCTTCCCCTTGAAACTCTAAGCTAGAAAATAAACCCTTTCCTTCCAGAAGTTGCTTCTGGCCAGGTGTTCGTCCCAGCAACAAGAAGGTAACTGATACAGGAACCAAAGGGCAGGACACAGCCGGAGTACTTTCAGAAATCTTGCTAGTTTAATGGGTGTCTGTCATGACTTTGATGAAACTGAGGCCTATCACAACCCCTAGAGTCAAACTGACTCGGATGTTGAAGTCCCCAATGTTACACCACCTTGGGAAAACTCTTTATCTCCCTCAGGCTTGATATGCTCATGAACAGAGTAAATATACTACATGAATAGTCCCTACCTTAATTTTTATTAACATTCAGTGACAAAATTTGAGTAAACTGCCAGGTATATTACCCAGAAAGGAACAGAACTAACTGAAAGAGTATGTATTCCAAAGATTGCTCACACAATATGGGATAGACAGTCCAACAATGGCTGTCTGCACTCTGGAATCTAAGAACCCCATAGCTGCTCAGTCCATGAGGCGGGGTGTCTCAGCAGCCTCGTTCTGATGCTGAAGGCCTGCAGGAGTCTAGAGAAGTCGCTGGTCTTCAGTCCATGTTGGAATGTCACCTGGCATTGCATACACGACCAGACTTTTAATGATTCTTTGCAGACTTACAAAACAGCAGTAACTTTTTCTTCTAGCAACTGGTTGATTGACAACTAAATTTAGAACACAAGAGCCAAGAGGGAAACATAATACATCTATGAATTCCCAGGCTACCTTGTCAGAAAGATTATGCACTTGAATTATGGAGGGATCTCGATTCCTTCTTCATTTCTAAGATATATTTTTCATGCATGGTTATTGGTTTTCTCGGGCTACAGGTCAGCAAGAGATAGTGGCCAAAGGACAACACACTGAATATGAACGCAAGGGTTGCTGTGAAAGGAGACAGGAAGCAGAGAGAATGAGATGAAGAAACCTAGGGATCTGTTTACCTGTTGATTTAGTCAGTGATCCATTCACACGAGAAGTATGCATGGGTGACGACTTCAGGATAGGGACTTCCTCCAGAACTGGGTACACAATGACACGTCATCATCTTTGCCTTCACAGAGAGTTTAGGCTGTGGAGAGCAGAGAGGCAGCAAAAAGAACTGTCACATTACATACAGGATGGCAGTGGAGGAGGACGAGACGCTAGAGGGCAGTGTCGGAGCGTGAATCACCCCACAGCCAGCAGCAGGATTCCTGAAGGAATGGGTGCTGTGTATTACTATCAGGTCCTTGGATGGTTCAATGGCTTAATGAGAACCAGTCCACGAGGAGCGAGTGCTCAAAGCTGCAGTGTTAAAGGCACAAGGTAAGGGTAGCCAGTGGTCAGTGTATTATCTTTCATTAAGCAAGGGATTACATGAACATTTCCATTCAAAGTAATTTCAGTCCAACAAATTTCAGTTCTGGAAATTCTCAATTAGAACTAGCTGTTACCTGGTGATATTTGCATCAATGAAGAATTATCGTTAGTCTAGAGTTATCATGGGCCAGGGGTGTAATATTTTGTATTGTGCATAGTGAATAATGTATCTGCTTTGATCCTTCTTTCCCCCTTACAGTATCTGGTTATAGATAGAAGGCTTATTAGAAAGAACTGCCCTTGGCTATGGGACTCTGTGAAAGCTACTACTGTGAGTGCTAGTTATGAGTATAAAACATAAGTCAGTCAATTAACATCCCTAAGTTCATCACTAAGCAATGACTAGTTATCTACCTAGTTCATTTACTCAAGAATGCACACCAGTGATATCCAGTGTGACTGCTCATTAAAAGACTGTAAACAACCCAAACATCTGGTGGTAAGGGATTAGTCAAATGGCAGATGCCATTTCCAGAAATGAAATACTTATTAAGAAAAAAAAGTGTATGGTGGCTCACATCTGTAATCCCAGCACTTGGGAAGCAGAGGCGGGGGTTGATACATAGCGAGTTCCAAGCTCCCCAGAGCTACATGGTGAGACCTTGTCTTAACAAACAGTAAAAGAAGACCAAAATGCAGAGCTAATACAGAACCATTTCCAAGATATAGTGAGGAAAATGCCCCAGTAAAAATAACTGTGTATTTACTAATGAGACTAATATTAGAATACAAAAGAGCTAGTGGCCATGTGTCATGGTTTGATCCAGGTGTCCCCCACAAACAAATGAATGTGTTCTGAATGATCAATCCCCAGCTGAGGGCAGTTTGGGTTTTATAACCTCCATGAAGCCGTGTTGTTGGGGGCAGGCTTATGGGGTTATAAGCCAGCTTCCCCTTGCCAGAGTTTGGCACACCTTTCTGCTGCTGTTTACGGTGCTGTGGCAGAGGTGATGTCCAGCCCTCTGCTCATGCCATTGTTTTCCCTGCCAGGATGGAGTCTCCCCTTGAGTCCGTAAGCCAAAGAAACCCATTCCTCCACAAGCCACTTTTGTTGGAATTCTTCCTGCACAGCAACAGAGAAAGCTGACTGCAATACCTTGGTAATCTCAAAGCAGGGGCACTGGACGACTCACTCAGGTCAGAAGAAGAAAAGAGTATTTTACCCTGGTCTCCTTCATACCCTTTGAATTCTGTGCTGTCGATATGTATTGTAGATTTAAAATTAAATCCAGGAGAGCTCTTTTGAATGAAGAAAGAAGAGAAAGTATCATCAATGCCAACGGAAATGCACTGGAGGAAAGACGGTGAACAAGCGGCAGGTGTTCAATGAGGGGCATTCCAAGATGGCCACGGCGTTTCCTGGCTCTGTTGCTGGGCAGGATCCCGGGTCAGAGGTAATCAGCCTACTGAAGAACAGAGTGGACTATACTGAGCTGCTGATGTGTGAATGTGAAAAACTTGAACAGATATATTTTCAAAGAACTATATATGGTTCGCAAAGAGATGTTTAGCATTCTTAATCATGAACAAGTGCAAATTAAAACTAGAATGGTTTATTTACATAAAACTTTTATAGAAATATATTATGAATAGAGCATTATATATAATAATATATTAATTTTTATTCACATGTGTGTAAGAGAGAGAGAGAGAGAGAGAGAGAGAGAGAGAGAGAGAGAGCACCAGGCCCTCTTGCTACTGCAAATGAACACCAAACATTTGTGCCAGTTTTGGGGTCTGGCTTATGTGCGTGGCTTGGGAATTGAACGTGGACAGGCAAGCAGGCAAGCTTTGCCAGCTAATGCTTTTAACCACTGAACCATCTTCCTAGCCTTCCCAAAGCCAGAATGAGGACCCATCTCACACTCATTACTTAAGAATTGGTGAGGACACGGAAACATGGTAGCATGTGCACTTTCAGTGGAAATAAAATGCAGCAGATGCTATAGGGAAGTTCCTCCAAGAAAAATCACACAGAGAATTACCATATGATCCAGGAATTCTACTTATAGGCATCTTTCTCAAACAACTTAAAGCTGTCCTGAGATGGTATTTCTATACCCATGTTCAGAACATGGCAGATAAACCGTTGATGAAACTCATCTGTCCATTGATGGATTGTATTAGTCCATTGTCTGTTGCTACAACAAAAAATACCTCAGGCTGGATACTATATAAATAAAACTGGCTTATTAGGTTAATGATCCTAGTGGCTGGAGACCCTAGTGGCTGGAGAGAATACTGGTGAGCCCTCCCCTATCTCAGGTGTGTACAACATGACAGAAAAACTTGAAATGAACTGGCAGCCTGCAGAAGGGTCCAAGCCCACGGGGAGATCTTATTTATGAGTCACTCTCATGCGTCTTTCCCCAAGATTGAGAATGTGGTTCCTTCAAGAAAAAGTTTAACCCCCTTAAAGATGTAATGACCTCCCACTTCACCCCACATCGCAAATGTTCCACTATGTCCAACATCACCAAACTCCCCTCACTTAAACCTTTTCAGGAGACATTCAAGCCATGCCAAAACCATGGCAATAAATGAATGAGTAAACAAAACATCTGTATAACATGGGCTATTATGAAGCCTCAAAGGGAGGGAAATTCTGACACATCCATGATAGGAAAGGACTCTGAGGACATCCTGGTAAGTGAAATAAGCCAGCCATTGAAGGGTAGAAACTATTCAGTTGCTCTTATATGAGGCCTCCAGAGTAGGCAAGCTCACAAGACAGAAACGGGAATGGAGGTTGCCAGTTTCCAATAAGACAAAATGTTTGCAGTGGGACCACTAACATCCTGGTTAAGAAGGCTTCCTTCTTAGCCCCAAACGATGCCCCCTTACTGTAGTAATCTGAAAAGAAAAACTGCCTTTGAGTAATGCCCTTGAAGAAATGAAAGTAACCAGTTTCCCAGTGCACTGGTGCATTGCTTGAATACAGCCTATGAAACATACAAGATTATTTCAACTTCATAACTAATACTTGAGGTATATTTATCATGTGCCACTCCCATGCACAGCTCCCAGCACCCTAAGATTTATATGATGTGGGAATGAAAAAAAATTATCCTTTATAGATATGGAAAGTAGGTTGGGGGAAAATATCCAATGACAGATCTCTGTAGGGTTGTCAATGTGAGAATTACCAAGCCTTGTCCCACGGGAGTCATTACACTTAATTTTTTGTCAATAACCTGGTTAAGTGGATTTTTAAAATGATTCAAAATATGTCTGAGTATG
>PVHP010002022.1:11707-96302 GCA_004024765.1 Zapus hudsonius | reverse complement strand
CTTCAAAAAGTCCACATTCTTCCTGTTGTTCCAATGTAGATCATTTGACCCAATCTCAGTGGTTCACATTTATCAAACAATTGCAGTTTCAGCCCAAAGATCTCTTTGCTTTCTGTGCCATCTCCATCTGCTAACACCATCCCATTTCCATGCAAAGCAACCCTGCACAAGTTATGAGGACACAGGCAGGCAGAATGCAGCAAGCCTCTCAGTACAATGCTTTTAGCACAGTCCTGACAAAGTTCTTTCTAACCCTTGTAAGTCAATCCTCACAGTCCATAGTTCTCAGTGCATTCAGGTGTTTCAACTCAGACCAGAATGGTCCATGAAGCTATACTCACAGTACTAGAAGGCGTCTCTTAGGCTGAGGTTTCAAACCCTCCACATTCGTTCTGCAGATTAATTCCAAAATGCCAAAGCCACAGAATCAGGTTCTAGCAGCAACAGATGAAATTGCTCTCTGGTAGCAAATCTTTTGTAGTCACCTTTCTAGTTGCTGCACAGAAAGAACCCAAGCAAAAGCAGCTTGTGGAGGAATGAGTTTATTTGGCTTACGGATGAGATCAATACACGACACCTGGCTACCTAGGCTTCTCCAATGTAGTTTCTTTAACTCCTCAGTTCTGCAAGGTAAGTCTGTTCCAGAAATATACCTGCAAGGCAAAGCCTACATAATATATCATAAGCACAGAAGTGCTGTCTAAGAGCTTTGGCAATGGCCTATTTTGTTTGGGGAGAAGGGCTCAGGGAGAAACATTGCACTGAGAGGTATCCCAACCTTGGCACTGTGATTGTCCTGCAATAACCTATGCCATCTGCAAGCAGCATCATGTGCCCTCAGAGGGGGTTGTGGCCTCGCTACTAGGATGTGCTCTCTCTCTCTCTCTCTCTCTCTCTCTCTCTCTCTCTCTCTCTCTCTCTCTCTCTCTCACTTGTATTATCTCTCTATTATATTTTAATTAGTTAATAAGATAAGGGTTTCCCTGTGGCTCTTTCATAGCATCTTAAGTTGTGATTATCTTAGCCATTCTCCTCTCCTGTCCCACTTTAACTTTTCCAGCTCTAGTTTCTGTCCCCATAATCACCTATCTACTATCCAACTATATTGAAAAAAAACACACACATTGGTGGCAGGGCAATACAAAAAATATCAAGCCTGAATGGATGTGGAAGCCTCTTCCCATCTATCTGCCATAGTGCTGGAAAGTGCTAGCAGGATACTGGTTAGGAAAATTCATTAACAGGCTTACTGAACTGCTGAACCCTATGTGCTACATAACTGAGTAACCATCCAAATGTGTCAATTGGGTTATGACCAAACGGCATTATTTTCATGTATGAAAATTACTAATAAAAGTGCTATCTTACATTTTCTCTATTCTATTATTTTAGAAAATGTAATAGGTTCTGATTATTCTCAAAACCAAACAATTGCACAGGTGTGGATGTTAGGAAACAGTGAGATTGGGAAGCCACCCTAGGATCAGCCAGATACAGTGTGGTCTCCAGTAAATTGCTAAGCATTACAAATTATCGATTTCCTTATCTCGTGACATATATGTATCCTAGAATAGATAATGTATAAACTTGAACAGTTAAAAGTCTTGCTGAATGTTTTAGGATTTTCAAAAATAATATTAACTAATAAGAACCACAACAAAAAAAGAAATGGAATTTGTGGAAAATTATTCAGTTTTATTGCAGTCTAATCTCCAAAAATATGTTTATATTTTATTGACTATAACATATCTTAGAGATTTATAGAATATATACTAGTATAGAGTTTACTTCAAGATAGGCATGTAGTATGTTTGCTGAGTTAATACTAATTTCACTAAATATCCCTTTAAAAAATTCTTTAAAAATAAGAGTTGGGAGAAAAGACACAAAATATGCCTGGTCTTAGCCATATTTTATTGAAGAATAATTGTAATTTGAGGTGATAACTATTAAACATTCAGTGAAAGTAGAAACATAAAATCTCACAAGACCATATGAAAAGTGTTCCAATGGGGAAAAGAATACTGAGTATTCTATGCTCTTCTTAAGAGTAGTATTGTCTCAGGAGCTCAAAACAACTGTCTTGACACCCTCCCACTTGCAGTCTGCAAGGAATTAATACTATCATGGGCACTGCCTCTTTTGCTCTCATTCTGAGACTCAACACTTTTGCTTCACTTTTAGGATATATAAAAATGCATGTAAATATTGGAAGATAACTATTGAATTAAGCAGAGGAAGCTAAAGAAAGATACAACTCAAAGTAATTCCCTTCTATTACATGTGCATCACATTTTTTTCTATTGGAGTTTTTTCTAAGAGAAGAATTTGGTAGGTAGAGATATGAAAATTAGAATGTTAAATGTAGCAAACACTAGAGAGAAAAATAAAATATTCTACTGTTATTATCCTATCAATATCTGTGGCACAGCATGACAGTTCATCAAAAAGCAAGGGTAAGTACAATGGTTGATTTACATTTTTAAGCAGATAAACCTATAAGCTTTAAAAAAGCAATTTTTTTCATAATGTACTCTAATTTCTTCACTTAATCTCTAACGGCTCTGACCTCTCTACAAATACTTTGTAAATCCTTCCTCTCTGCTACATGATAAGCTCATTAAATTTATAAACGGTTCTTCTACCCAGTATGTATCAAACTTGTTATGTTTAATAATTGTCTCAGATTGCTACATTTTTCTTCATAAGATGTTTTCCAATTTTGGAAATATTTCTGTCAGCACGCAAGTCTTACCTTAACAACACATTTCCAAATTGCTCAGTAGATCTGCAGATATTGGAAATTGTACTGCTGAATAGATGCTGTTTATTTAGTAAGAAATTCTAAAATGGAATATGGAAATATTTATAGGTAGAAAGAAATGGATGCTATACTATGAAAAATGCAGAAGTTAGACATAATCTGTTAGAAAAAATACCAAATATTGTTAGCTCAAGCTCTCAGATGTTAAATGCATAAGCTTTATATAAAGTGGGCTTGTTTAAGAGCTGACAGGGAAACCTAACCGGGGCCTCTTGCTCTTGTGATCCCTCTGTTAAGCCATGCTGACTCCACAATGGTTTGAAAAATGGAGCTCAGAGAGAAGTGGCTAATAAAAATTCATAACCTTTTCCAATATTATGCATACTCTTCTTTTTATGCTTAGCAATCAAGATTTTTCATGTCTTTGTAAATGTTCTTATAAAGTCCTCAGAAGCCTCCAAGCCGTTACCCAAGTGTGAATTGTTTAGATAGACACACCTATTATATTCATTCTGCACAATCTGAAGGAAATAACAAAGGGAAGAATTTAAAAGTTAATACAATGATTAGACTGGACAATTAGCTTAAATCTATCAAAGAAGTAAATACTATTTCTGCTACCTATCTTCGCATTGCCTCCAGTTATGTCAACTCTTTGCTGTTTCTAATTCCTTTATAGGAAAGAAATACTTGCTCAGATGTGTGTGGTGAAAGAATTTTTTTTCCTGTTTCAGGCAATTGTTTTGCTTGGAGCATTATTTTTCTCCTAATGAAAATAAACTTTATTACATTTAGTGCGGATCATAAAAGAAGGGTTCGTTCAGAAATCAGGACAAGTCATGTATCAAGTTTCACCCACAGAGTAAACGATGAAGATCACTGTGCTACTTATGAGGCCAGTGTCGGTCCATCAGCACTTCTGTTTAAAAGAACCAGTTTCCAGCAGTCCTTGAGAGACTTTTCAAAAAGTCAGGCACACAAACTCAGCATTTAAAAACAGGCACAGATCGAGCAGTGAGAGTTACAAACTCCAGTGTTTACTTAGCTGGTCATTCCTGTAGCCATATATTTTCATTTGTTCATTTTGAACATTAGAAGAGCATAGTTATGCATCTGATATATAACTTCTAGTATATTGCCTTATGAGTTAGCTCCTCAGTTAGTCTGTCATATATAGAAGTGGATACACAGGAGACTTGGCTCTGGGAACTAATAAACTACAGCTCTTTCGGGAAATGTTATCCATAAAAAGCCAATTGTACCAGGATTTGCTGAGTGGTGGGGTCTGTTGTCAGAGATGAAGTGCTCAGCCTACCATTGTCTGCTGCTCTGCAGTGCTGTGGGTGAGGATCTAATTCATGGAATATGTCCTCAGGGGAGGCAAGAATGGTTGGTGGTACATTTCCTGATGCCCAACTATACATTGTAAATGAAAAAATAATTTGCCAGGTGATGACTGTGTGTGTGTGTGTATGTGTGTGTGTGAGAGAGAGAGTAGTGTGTAGTGTATGCATGTGTATAAAGATACAACCTGCAAGATTGACTTCAGTTAAAAAAAGATATCATAGAAAATATAAGATATTTAATGTAACATTCTGTGCTGTGATTAGAAATATTTTATACATGGAAAGCCTCCCAAAATGACACTGTATATTAGTGCCGATATTTTAACGAGTTCAAAATTAAAAGATAAATAGGACAAATAATCTTAACTTTAGTGACTATAATTTTTCCAGTGTCTCTTTCCTCATTAAGAAGCCTATCAAACATTCCTAAACTGAAATGGTTCTAAATAAATATGCATAACTGATACAAAGAAATGTATGTGAAATTATGAGCATTCATGGAAGTGTTTGTCTTCTCACCAGGAATTTCAAAGACATAAATCAGATTAGAGATTGCATATACTTTTCTATGTTAAGCACCACAATGTATAGAAGAAAGCATCTATCTAAAGCAATAGCTCTTGCTTTTAATATCATGCATCTGAGTAAAGTGCAGGTTTGTCAGTTTTGTACAGGTTGATAAAACAAGTTTATTATAAATACTATCAAAATTGTAACACAATTTTCCTATTTTCTAAAAGTTTACTGTTATATTTATCTACAAATGTAACTTTGCAATTAAACCTGCAAAGAATCTAATAAAGTACTTTAGTAAAACATATAGTAAAAGCACTGGTTCAGACAGATCTCAGTATAGTCCTGAATCACTGGGTCCCTGGACAAAGCACTTATCCACTCAACAAACTCTGTGCTCTATAGCAGTAAAAGCAGTAATAACTGTACTTTATTCTGATGTGACTTGGGATCTACAAAAGAAATAATAGGTATGTTAGGCACGTTTAGTAATTTAGACAGTAAAAGGGAACTGATTCATATCTTATTTGTAATGCTATCAGCAATTGTGCCAGCAATATAAAGCAGCGACTAAATTTTTTTTTTTAAAATCTGTTACTCCTTTCTAAAAAAGTTAAGGAAGGTTTTCCAGGTAGAATAAGAGTGACATTGCTCAGAAGCTCAAAGTTGTATGGGTAGAACAAAGAGTAAGAAGATTAGAGAGAGTAAATTTTGGCTGGTATGCACAATAGAGTAGGGCACTATTCCCTTATAGGGAGAAGCAGAGCAGACAGCTAGAGAGTGAGGCAGAGATGTGAACTGTTCCCTGCACTTAGGAGCAGTGGAAACAAGGGTAGAAGTGAGTGGTCGCTCTGTGCACATCTAAGGATGACTAAGAAGCAGCATGCCACTATCCAAACATTTTTCCTGCCACCATTATTCAGAGAGGACATTAGACCCTATTCTCATACCTTTTTACCATAACCTTCTATACAATAATTCTGTTTAGACTAGCTCAATAATTCTTATTGTTTTGGTTTACAGTGCTAGTGTGTAGGAGAGCTGGGGGGGGAGGGTTTCAGGTTTCAGATTCCTTTACAGCATGTTGTCGGTGGTAGAGAAAACACATTTTTTTTTAACAACTGGGCTCAATTTTGTTTCAGAAATAGGTTGTTAAATTTCCTGTTGAGAAACAGTAAGGGTTCCGAGGGGTGTTTGATTTAGAGTGTGAAAGTTGTTCTTGTTTTGTTTTAGTACATGCTCCACAGGAAGAGGACAAGCAAGAAAAAGGCTATCTGCTGAGACTAAATTTGGTTGGTAACTATCGTAGTTAGCCCGCACGTCACTGGGATGAATCTTCAAACCAGGCACAATTTGGGAGAGGAAAGTATTTATTGAAACTACAGATTGAGGGGAAGTTCTGTAACAGTGAAAGAGGAGGCTGGTCCTCTTTCACAGGACCAAGCAGAGAGAGAAACCCATCACCTACACCACACACACAGATCAGGGAAAAGGCCGGGGGGGTGGATTTCTTCCCCTTTATAAAGCCTTAGGGTGGGGTCTTGCAACCCTTCCCCAGACTTAATGGCTTCCTGAGTCTCTGGAATTTCATTCCTACACAGCCCACACAGGAAAGGATGTTTAGTTCTAGTTTATTTGAGCTTCTTTACATCTTGCCCCCTACTGACAGGCTGCCTTCCTGTAAACATCTTCAGAGACCCACCCCAGATAATAAAAAAGATCAAGTTGACAACAAAACCTAACCATCACAGTGACTATTGTTTTGTTGTTGTTAACTCTACAACAATAACCAAGTACAGAAAAAAAAGAAAGTGGGTGTGGGAGACCTAAGACCAAGTATTGTCTGGTGAGGTGGTCTGGGGAGGGGAAGATATATAAGGGATCTAGCAAATCCAGGGAGGCTCATGTGATCAGATTACAGAAGACATAGAATGAGGACAGGGAAAGACCAGGAAATAACAATTTTATATTTAATTATGAGTATTGCTTAGAGGCCATTTAGGTTTAACACAATTGAGGAGATAAGAGATAAGAGAAAGGATTTAGGAAAATATTTGTCCCCAGATCTAGCTATGTACTGATTTATGAAATCTGTGGATTTGTAGCATAGTCAGAGACTATTTTAAGGGTCTTAAGACAGAAATATTATCTTTTTTTGGATCTTGAGTGCTCCCCCAAAATTCATATATTAAAGTTTAGTTGTCAAACTTCTTTTATTTGCAGCTTCAATATATTTATTAGAAGAAATTCTGTGTATGTACATACACTGATATAAAATGTATATCACCTATAATATTTGTACCATTCACATATAATTATCATATAATATAAAGATATAAAATGTATATTAGATAAAACATGTAACATATACTATTGAAACACCCATTACAAATATTCATAAAATAGAAAGTAACCAGGAAGAAATAATAAAATTACTGTGTAATTTGTGTGTGGGTGGGCAAACTTTCATACTGGGAGATAATGAAACCTTTAACAAGTGGGGCTTAGTGGAATAGACTATGGTCATTGTTGGTGACTGTGAAGGGGATATTAGGGTACAGGACTTTTCTCCTTCTTTTTGCTTTGCAGATGCAATGAGTCAAACAGGCCTCCTTCCTGTGTTTGTGATGAGTCACAGCTGCTATAAGCAGAAAGTGACAGGCTCAAGTTACCATGGACTGAAACTTCTGAAACCATACGTACAAATAAATTTTCCTCTCTATATGTAAATTATCTCAGTATTGTATCACAACACTGGAAATACAACACATGAACCATTGAAATTGCATGAGTCCTTAAGAAGAAGCAGGTTAAGATCAAAGTCAGTATTGGACAAAGACAGCTAACAGTCAAAATGATAGGAGCCTAAGGTCATGGTCCAAGTAATGCAGGCAGCCTTAGAAAGCTAAAGAAAAGGACAAATTTTTCCCTGAGACTTCAGAAGAAACAAGTCTTTTAGTTATATCTAATTACAATACAGTGCAATTTTTCAGGTGGCATATACAGTTCTACCTTAGAAAGCATTTCAATAAGCAAATGATTTCCATTTCCACACCTTGTATTGTTAGATACATTTTAATAAAAATCTATTTAGAATGAAGTCATTTTTTATATAAGTCGGATAAGAAATATGGTAATACCACTAGTCTGATCTAATATTTTAATTCTACTTTTTAGAGTTTAATTAATAACATGTTTAAGGCAATGACAGAGATGAAAATTGTTGTGAAAAGAATAGTTATAGTCATACATTTATTCCTCTTATATATGTGCCTATGTATATGTGATTTATTTGCTGCTGCTATGGATCTAAATAGAGATGTGATAAAGGGAATCCTTAATGAAATGTGTTGTACATAAATAGTGTTTTGTTGCATTTCTACATGCCACTAGGAACAATGTAAGTTTTTGTGGAGCCTGATTATGGAGTTCATACTAAAACAGGAGAGCAGGGAAATATTTTCTTAAGATGTTGATTTGGGCTGGGGATATTGCTCACTGGGTAAATGCCCTTCCTGTGCAAATAGGAAGCCTGATGACCCCCAAGGTTCAGAACCCACATAAACAACTGGGCATGGCCATGAATACATGTAATCACAGTCCCAAAAAGAAGAGTCAAAGAAAGGAAATTACCTGGGCTCATGAAAAGCAGCAAGTTCCAGTATCAGTAAGAGATTCTGGCTCAAATAAGAAAGAAAGGGAGAGTGATGGAACAAGGCTCCTGAAGTTCTGATTCAGCCACCACGGGCAAATACATGGGCAAGGACACATACCTGTGCATATGCTAAACACACCAGACTGCGCATACACATACATCACATCACACACACACACACACACACACACAGAGCAAAATTTAGAAATGAGAAAGAATTGGTGATTGTTAATAGAATGTTTTTAGCAATAGGAAGAGTCATCAGACAAAGATTGGATGTTAAGTCCATCTCATTGATAGAAAACCAAACCTACAGGCACCTTATTATTTCACTTTTACCCTCTGGACCTGTAAGGGGACACATTTCAGTAACATAGGAGACCAGAATGGGCACAAAAATTCACTTACAATTAGTTGTGGTAGTCTACAAAAAGATAAAGATAGGGATTTGAATCAGGTAGAGTAGCAGTTACTGTTATTATAGCTGTAGCAAAACACCTAACAAAAGCATCCAGGATGGAAGGGTTTATTTTAGGTCACAGTTTAAGGGTATAGTCTATCCTGGTGGAGGAAGCATGGAGATAGGCAATGAGTCACATTGTATCTGTAGTCAGGAAACAGAAAGGGATTAAAATTAGTATGTATAATGGTTCTTTCCACACTAATTAACCCAAACTAGAAACTTCCTCAACAATATTCCCAGAATTTTTTCTCTTAAGTGATGCTAGAAGTTAACAATTAGTAGCAACCATTACAAGTCCAACCCTTGTCAATTTAGCACAGAAGCCCATCACTTTTAATAGATAATCTGTCACTACTTATGAACATATGCTAATGACATTTTATGTTGCAACATACATGTGGTGCAATTTCAAAGGGTGACATAACAATTTTGACAATTACAATATTGGTTAAAAGTCTAAAGTCCAAGTTACTTGCTGTCATGGTTTGATCCAGGTATCCCACATAAACAAATGAGTGTGCTCTCAGTGATCGATCCTCAGCTGATGGCAGTTTAGGAATTAGAACCTCATGGGAGCTGTGTTGTGGGAGGCAGGCTTATGGGGTTATAAATCAGCTTCCCCTTGCCAGTGCTTGGCACACCTTCCTGCCATTGTTTGCAGTGCTGTGTTGGAGGCGATGCCCACCCCTCTGCTCATGCCATCATTTTCCTTGCCAGGATGGAGTATTCCCTGGAGTCCATAAACAAAATAAACCCATTCCTCCACAAGCTGCTTTTGCTTGGGTTCTTTCTGTGTAGCAACAGAGTAAGGTGGCTGCAACACTTGCCAATACTACAGTATCAAAAACTGTTACATCATCTCATAGCACAGAGTAAACTTTCTCATTTTACAATGGTAGGAAGGGGACATAGCAAGGAATGATAACAATGAAACATTGAAACGCAGGAGGGAAAACATCTAATCCTGAAGTTCCACATCTGGAATCTAGGGCCTGTGGTAAAATCATCTTGGGTTCATGGAGCTTGGGTAGCCCAACCTTTCTAGATCTACTGCCTAAAGCAGAAATAGCCTCTATCTCAGGCTGGATCCACCCTGTGCCTACAGCTCTCTACAGAAGATATCCCATGGTCCTGGTGGCATAGTTTCCTTCTCCTTGTTTGCATAAAGCACCCAACCAAAAGGAGTTTATGGAAAAGTTGTTTCTTTAGGCTTATAGTCTTGAGGGGAAGTTTCCTGATGGCAGGGGAAAGCATAGCATGAACAGAGGCTGGCTATTACACCTGCCCTTGCAGGTGGAAAATAGGAGCAGGAGAGTAAGCCTAGCTCTGGCAGGGGGAGTTGCTATTGCTCTCCTTAGCCTGACCCCAGCATCACTCCATCTCCAAAATTGTCATCAGCTGGAAACCATGAATTCATAACACATGAGATTATGGAGGCTATCTGATTCAAACCAAAACACCTGACATCTCCAATGTCTTGCAATAATCATTGCAAATTAGGCTTCACTTTTTCATCTTCATGCAATGACCCATAAGGATCTTTTTGCAGGATCCCCAACCAAACTGTACATTTGCTGGTCTCAGCGTCTAGCAGAAAACTTGGTGAAGCCCATGTGTCCCCCTCACTCTTACAACTTAAATGCCATGTGTCCCCCTCACTCTTACAACTTAAATGCCTTCAAAACCAATAGTCATCAATGATGCTGCCATGTTTTGACACCAGTTTTAGAGATGTAGACGTTCTCCTTTTAACCGCAGTTTTATTGACTTCTGTGTGCTGACTTCGGGAAATACTTCTAAAGGTGCTTGTTTCCAAATGGGTGTACCTTCAATAACACTTTATTTTAGGTTATGTACATTTAAGAGAATTTGCATTGTCACAGGATAAAACCTTATGGGAGCAGCCTTGGCCAAGGGAATTTTGATATTGCCATAACACATACCATAGAAGATTCTTTCTAATGATGCGATTCCATTGAATATTGCAGCTTGTTTTTCAGCATATGCCTGAAACTTGAAACTCTGTAATTTCCTACATGTGGTGGTTTGAATGAAGGGTCTCCCATAGGCTCATGTGTTTTGAATGTTTGATCTCCAACTGGTGCAATTCGGGAAAGTTGTGGGGCTTTGCTAGAGAAAGATATCTCACTCTCTGCTTCATCCTTGCTGCTAATGTGTGACTAGATGAGCCCATATCCTGCTCATTCCATGCTTTTCCACACCAGAGTGAAATTTCTCCTCAAACTTGTAATATAAATTCTTTCAGTCCATTAGCTGCTGTGTGGTTGGGAGTTTTTTCTTAGCAATGAAAAGATAATTGCTACAGAAAATTGGTACCTGGAGAGGTATCATTGGTTGCAATAGCATGGCCATGTGGATATTTTTCTTGTGAAGATAGTTTGTGAGAAGATTTGGAACTATGAATTAGAGAAGCAGACATTAATGGTGGAAATTTGAAAGACTGCAATGTGGAATCAACTGTGGACTGTGAAGGCTTGGCTTAAGAGGTTTCAGAAGGAAAGCAGAACCTTTCCAGGAACTGGGATAGAAGCTTCCTTCTACTCATAAGCACTTGAACAAAGTTGTATTAAAAACTACTGGACTGGTTTGTTTGGTGGAGGAAAGTACAGAACAGGAGAATGTAAATGACGTGAGGTTTGACATGGAAGGAAATACGAATGGGCTTAGGGGAACAGGTACTGACAGCTTTAGCTGTGATTGTTTAACAGATTACCGTCAGGGAGGATGGGCCAGCTGCTCTGCAGTAGATAATAAGAGAGCTTATATTTTTGAAAGGGACAGGCATGAAGGAAGAATGGTTAGGTGTTTCTTGCTCCTCAACACCCCACCCCATAAGAACAAATTTGGTTGCTCACCTAGTACTGGTGTCAAAAGCATTTAGATGTCATAAATGTAGGGTCATGAAGTATACATGGTTCTAGGCAATGTGAAAAACAAGGTTGAGGCATTGAGAAGGAAGTTCCATGAGTCTATGGCATGAAGCTGTGAAGAAAGACTATGGATTGCAGTGAAAATGCCAAAACTGAAGGAAGCCTGTCAAGGAAAGCTGTAAGCTTGAGATTGATTTCTTTCTGGGCTGAAAGCAGCACTGTCATGGTTTGATCCAGGTGTCCCCCACAAACACCTGAATGTGTTCTGATAGATCGATCCTCAACTGATGGCAATTCGGGAATTAGAACCTCACTAGATCTGTGTTGTTGGGGTGGGCTTATGGGGTTATAAGCCAGCTTCCCCTTGCCAGAGTTTGGCACACCTTCCTGCCGCTGTTTGCAGTGCTGTGGCGGAGGTGATGTCCAGCCCTCTGCTCATGCCATCGTTTTCCCTGCCAGGATGGAGTCTCCCCTCGAGTCCGTAAGCCAAATAAACCCATTCCTCCATAAGCTGCTTTTGCTCAGGTTCTTTCTGCACAGCAACTAAGAAGCTGACTGCAACAAGCACCACTAGTGAAAGAAAATGTCTAACACTTTTGATGCCCAGACATTTCCATCACAGTTCTTATGTGCTGTGCATGGAGTGGCAGAATTTGATGTTTGCCTTGATGGTTTTCTGCATTGCACTGGGCCAGGCTTTCCTTGCTTGTCCTCATTCCTACTTTTGGAATTTGGAATATTTACTCTATGTTATTGTGTATCAGAAGCATGTAACGTGTTTTTATTTTACAGGACATGCAGTTAGGAGACTGCCTTAAGGATCAAATAAGAGTTTGTACTTTTGAAAAGTATTTGGAATGGTAAAGACTGTGCAGACTTTTAAAGTTGGACTGAATGCATTTTGAATTGTGAAATGGTCGTAAGTCTAAAGTGAGAGGAGGAATATGGTGGTTTGAGTGAAATACCTTCACCCAATAAGCTCATGTGTTGTGAATAATTTTCCTTCACCTGGGGGCAATATGAGAAGTTTCTTGAGCCTTTGGGAAATGGAGCCTTGCTAGAATACGTGTGATATTGGGGTATAGCTTGTGGTTCATTAGTGAAGCCCACTGGGTATACACAAGTAGGTCACTTTTTCCATTTCTTTCCAATTGATGTGATGCCCTGCTATCTCTTCTGCCATGTTTTCTCTGCCACAATGAAACTTCCCTTAGAAACTATAAGCTAAAATAAACACTTCTCTCACATAACTTGCTTCTGGTTGGGTGTTTCATTCTAGCAATGAGAAAGTAACTGCTGTACCACCAAATGGCATATTTTTCATGCTTTTCTACTCTACTTTTATTATCTTTCTGTATGTCTTGATAAGAACCATGAGCAGTAATCCTAACACACCCTGAATGCTATCCAGTCTTGAGATCTCCACTAAACAAATTAGCCCATCACTTTTGAATTCAGTCTCACTCAAGTTCATAGGACACAGGCAGAATACATCCAATTTTTTTCCTGGCACATACGATTATTGGCCTGTAGCCCAGTTCTTTTATAGAAACCGTGCTCTTCTCTGAAATCTCATGAACCAGTGTCTGCATTGCTCTTGGCCTTCCAAACTCCTACTAGAATGGCCCATGAGAGCTTTTCAAGTTGAAGTTCCAAGTTCTTTCATATTTCTCTAAAAGACTAGTCTTAAATAACCACAAACACATGGTCATGTTCATTACAACAAATACCATTGTTCTCAGCACCAATTTTATGTATCAGTTACTTTACCCATCAATATAACCAATAGCTGATAAATATGACATAAAAAGACAAAAGAAGAGGGTATGTTGTCCCATAGGTTATGGCATAATGCAGGAAAGCCATGGCAGCAGGAGCATGCAGTAGCTGGTCATATTGGATCCTCAGTTGTGATGCAAAGAGATGAATGTTTGTGCTCAGCTCCTATTTATTCGGTAATAACATTGGGGCCCCAGCTCATTGAATTGTGCCACACACATTTAGAGTGGGTCTTCTCACCTCTGTAACCCAATCTAGAAAGTCCCAGGCATACCTTGAGATTTTTCTTGAAAGTGTTTTAGAAGCTGGCAAATTGACCAGGAATATTAACCATCAGAGTCAGCAAAATGTGGATAACCAGAAGGATTTTCCAGACATTTCACACAGTTTTAAAGATGCAAAGATCAAAGGTGAGATTAATGTCATACTGAGATCCCATTATATGCATATTTAAACTGTGTGTTTTTTTCTCAAATCCCCTTAGATATAGAAACATCAATTCAATATATAAGTCTGGTGGGATATAGGAGTGGGAAAGAGAGGGGAAGGAAGGGGAAAAAGTGTTTTAATGTAAAGATATGACTATCTTCATTATTTTTGAAGACATTTTTGTTCAATGTTCATATAATTTTTGAATTTCATAACTCCATGCATTCTACTGCTTTTGACTTAAATTATATTATTTTTAACTTCTACAGACTTTCAGGCCCTTGCAATTGGAAAATACAACACTTTTTTTTCCCTAATAATCTTAGGACCACTTTTGCTCCTATGAATCCTTGCTCTGCACTTTATGATTTCAAGATTTATAATTTTTTCATGACAACTTTGCAATGAAAGCCAAGACTGGGGCAGAAATGAGCACTTTACAAAAGAGAAAGTCCAATCTTGAGTGACCATGAGCAGCTCAGCATTACACTGCTGGACACGCATGAAACTAGAATTTTGTAACAGGGTTAAGTACAATCAAGTTTTTGACTGTCAGATCTTCACTGCAAGGCTGAAACACATCAGTGTTTGGATAATTTAAAACATCATAGAACTCAAAAAAATATAGTGGAATAAAACTCAACATTAAGCACAAACTCTACACTTTAAAATATAAACAAGCATTGCTAAGATAAAGCTAAGTTGGTCTATTTCAAAATGCAGTTATTAAAAAGAATTAATTGCAATTTGAATAGAAACCATACTTTATCAAAGGTAACATAAGAACTACCTGCTGCTGAGAAAAGGTAAGATGGAAATAATAGTATCACAACAAAAAAATAAGAGCATCCATGGTAAATCTCAATGCAATGTTTTTATTTTATTTATTCCATAAAATTTTAATTATTACAAATGGTGAGTGAGCCATGAAAACATTGTGCAACAATTGGAAAACATGATGCAAAGTATCCATAGGAAAGAACCATTAAAAAGAGTATTATGAGACTGAAAGCTCTAAAACCTACAGGTAAAAACTTAACACTTTTTCTTTGACTTCAAAGAAAAATCCATGTTTATGGCTGTTTGAATTACAGTTATTTTAGGTACAATACACATTTGCATAAAAATAACTGACATTTTCAGGTTTTTGGATTCACTGGCTTCACAGAGTACAGAATTTCATTCTGTGTAATTGTGAGTGCTACATTATAGACAGTTTTAGTAGTTGATGCTAGACATGGAAAAGCAAGCCAAATTCTCTTTTCTTTCTTTTTTCAATGTGTTCCTCAAATCCTATTTTTGCTCTCTACACCTTGGCAGTCTCTTTTCCCAAACAGAATAAAGTAAAATTGAAGTTTACTAACTCTAAAATGTATGTTATTAAAAGCAGAAGCAAAAGCTATATAACAGCTAGTGAGTATAGTTCCCTCAATTATATCCTATAACAAAGGAATTAAATTGAAACCATTTCAAGCTTGGATAAAAATAAATTCCAAAAACTGAAAGTATAAAAAGATAAAACAACAAAAGGTATAATTGCTACAAACAAAGTTCCCTTATTTCATTTCCTGGAATAAAAACAGCTTGTAAAATTGAGTATCCAAGTCATCTGAAGCTACATTAATAGTCAGGGGCTTATGGAACATTGCAGAGGAGTATAAAGCATGATTGGACAAAGTATCCAGCTTCAGGAAAGCGAAGACTTTGGAGTTGCTGATGGAATTTATTGAGCTTCCTCCGTTTTACTATTTGGAAAAATGGTTACTCTGAATTTCTTTTTTTTTCTTGGTAGCATCTAGAATGATTTTATAGTTGGATAATATCAGGTAGTCATCAAAGCTAGAAACTCAGATATCAGGAATGATACTGCTTTTTATCTGAAGCTATCTTAACATCAGAGGGTGATGAGCAAGGATCTGATAATGGTGGCTGAGAGGGTGAGCTTTGGAGGTGGGTGCACTGGACTCAGATCTCAGCTTTGTCTTTTAATGCACAAATCACTTAATTTTCAATGTCTAGATATATTTTTCTCTAAAATGAGGACAGTAACAGACATTCTTGTGAGGAGTAAATGAGTAAAAGGAAACTTAAGAAGTACAGATGGTTTATTTTTATGATAGAATAAATAGGAAAAAATAATTATGAATAAGTAGTGCATACATTTTACTTGTTTTATTCCAAGCTCTACATAGTGCATAGGTATAGCACATCTATGTCTGGTATATATTAAATGACTTGTATCTTAGAGTTGAAAAATCTTGTTGCTTCATTGTTTTTGAGACATTCAGTGAATTTCTAGGACTCAGTTTGCTGCTGCCCATGATTTTCTATATACACTATGCTGCTCTCATCTTCATTGTAATAGTCTATGGAATTGTCTGTCTGCCACAAAATACTATTTCTTTCATAAAGCCAGGGTCTCTGTTTTTTAACTCACATGCCTTTATTGCTTGGTATTGAGGATGTCATTAATAGTAGATTAATAAATATATAACTTGGTAAATATCATAAAATTTTCTGTAATACTTTGTAGCAGCCTACAACCCACCTTTTTCTTTCTTCCTCTTTTTAATGTAATACAGGCTGTATCTGTGGAAGCAATATCCAAAAATCATGACCAAGTGATCATCCCAGTGCAGTGTGCTGATGTAGCTCATCAATGTGTATTTTGAAGGGAGTCCTCACAGAATATAATTGCATTTGAAGAGAAAAAACTTTGCACAGGCAATCAACTACACATGAGGTTAAGAGCCCCATTCCAATATAACCAGTATCCATTAGAAGAGGAGACTATATGACCATGCATGAAGGGAAGGTCACACGACAAGGCAGGGAGGTGACATCTACAAGACAAGGAGACAGGCCTTAGAAGAAATCAAATCTGATGTGACCTTGATCATGGACTTCTAGCCTCCAGAATTCTGAGGAAAGAAGTGTTTTTTTTAAGCTCTTCCCCTCACCCCAGTCTATGGTGCTGTGTAATGATAACCTTAGCAAATTAGTAAACAGATGGACTCAGGTCTCGCTGCTAAGGGTGATGAAACAGTGAGGCAGAAAGGCTCTGAGAAGGAAAACCAATACCAGCAATTCCATATCCCAACATTCTTTCTGTAATGACTAGCTCCTACTTGTTTCAGTCATCTAAAGTCAGAATTTCTGATCACTTCAATTAGAGTCTAGAACCATTTTACTTTTTTTTACTACAAAATAAATTTGACCTGATTCAGGATACAGATATGAGGCGTAACCTATCACCAAGACATAGATCAATATATGACTTATCTGAACACATTAGGTAAAGCCACCACACCTGAGCCAGAAAATTCAAAGTGCAGCTGGAAAAGAAGCAGCAGGAAGATGATTAATTTGTAATAAAATTGTGTAGCTTTTTGGAACAAATCTTTAGCTCTGTTAACATCTGACATTTGCTCAGGAATTAAGAAAATAAAGTTTTACCAGTAGATATTCCATTATTACAAACTTTCTTTTGGCCTGTCATAAAAAAATCTACTAAGCAATGAATTTCATATATCGACATGTCTGTCTCCTGAAGTTCTCTCTCTGATTTTTCCTAATTAATACTGGTTTTATAAGTGTAGGGTTCTGAAGAACTATTTATTCCTGAAGGAAAATTTAGGTGGAAATGCATGGAGAGAGGCATAACAATACCACAGAAGCATGAACACAGATAAACAGTAGTAAGACACTGAAGAACAGGGCATTTGGATGTTCTCAGTCTGTTCCAGGTTTACAGGAATTATGTTCACTCCTTTGTCTTGTATAAAAACTGTATGGAAACTGTGCAACTCACTATCTCAGAATAACCAGGGAGAGAAAGTAGTCAAATCAATTTATATATATCACATCTATTCAGTCTATAGATCATTTCATGTGGCAGTTCCTCTCCCACACCTTCTCCTTTCAGTATATTCAGAGGAACCCTTTCATTCTGAGTCCAACATGGTCACAGCAGTTTCCCCCTGGGGCACACAAGCTGCTTCATCCCATACCATGGGGATGATGAAACATTGGTGCCAAAGGTCCTCTCTCAATCTGGAATTGAGAAATAAATTGTTGAGTGTGTTTGCTTGCCTGAGGTGCTTGTGATGGGTTTCTCTCTGCTTGGACCTGTGAAAGGGGGCCAGCCTCTTTCACCATTATGGAATTTCCCCTGGGTCTATTATGTCAATAAATATTTTCTTCCCCAAACTGTGCCTTGTTTGGAGATTCATCCCAGTGGTATGTGGCTGACTATGACAATTTTGGTAGCAGGAGTGGGGTGATTACTGAGATGACTCTGACCATGTGGAATTTGGCCTTCTGGAACTTGTGTGCTGGAGGAATGAACATGGACTTGATACTTGCAAATGAAGAAGTTTTTCAGAGCAGTAGGCCAAATTTTATAGACTGTTCTCGTGAGAGCTTAAAGATGCTAAATACAAAGAGAAATTTCATTTGGAGGCTTGACTTGTGAACTTTCTAAGGGGAAGGAAAGACTGTAGAAAACTTTAATGGAATTGTGTACCTGGAACAAGAGCTGGCTGCATTCTATTGCACATGCCCAGAATGTTTGACAAAAGTTGACTTTAAGCAATGGACTGTTGTGCTTGGCTAAGGGAATGATACTGAGATTTTAAGATTTAAAGTTGGAAAATCTCAAAGCTAGTTTAACTTATTGGCACAGAGACTGACTTCAGATTATGAAAGGTGCTAGTGTTAAAGAGACATTATCATGATTGAAGATGGCCCAACTGCTTTACATTGAATCAATAGAGAGATGCCTGAGGTGTTTCCACCCAGGAAGGACTAAATAAAAGGCTGTGAAAATGTTTTTGAAACGAAATTACTAAAAAGTAGGAATATGCTCTTCTCGGTCATGGTTTATTTTGTCCCTGGATTAACAACATGACTGTGTCCTGCATACCTGGTAGTGCTTTTGGAAGCAAGAGAAATGCATTCATGGAGTGGGTCATGAAATACACACAATTCCAGGACCCGATGCTGAGATATGATATATAGAACAGGACATGAAGTGCCTGATTGGCCAGTGAAATCATTGGAAATTGAACCATAGTTTTCAATGGAGAACAGAAAATGTTTTGGATATTCCAGGACTATGCAAGGGCTACCATGGAATGCTGTTGGATCAAGATAGAAGGTTTTCCCAGCTACTCAGCCAAGCTGGGGGGATGGAATTTGAAAATCCAGAGACTGTCAATCACTGATTATGTTATTGGATTTGAATTGCATATATTTGATGTTTGCCTAATGATGGTTGAGTTTGCATTGGCCAGTCTTTTCTTGTTATGCCACAAAGCAATTGCAAACCTTTACTCTGTGCCATTATATGTTAAAAGTTTGTAACTTATTTTGAATTTATAGAATTTAAAGTTAAATGACAATCTTAAATCTCATATATGACTTGGGACTTTGGATCAACCTTAAAGTTGGTAAAGACTATGGGACCTTTAAATTTGGACTGAACATAATAGTTTTATAAATAGATAGTTAATAAATAGAACATAGATAGTTATAAATCTATTGGGGGCCAAAGATGGATTATGGCAGTTTGAAAGAATGTCTCCCAAAGGATTTGAGAGTTATTAAAGTTTTCCTCCAGCTGCCTGGCTGAAGGGTATGTCACCTTGGCTGGATCCTAGGGTCCAATCCTAAGGTGTATCTTGGGTGGATCTGGAATTCCAGCTATAAATATGCAAAGAACAGTCTGAGCTCCTGCCTGGAGTTTCTGATTTTTGAGAGTGTTGAGTGTGCTTGCTTGCTTGTGATGGATTTCTCTCTCTGCTTGGACCTGTGAAAGGGGACCAGCCTCTTTCACCATTTTGTAACTTCTCCTGGATCTATTACTTCAATAAATACTTTCCTCCCCAAACTGTGCCTGGTTTGAAGATTCATCCCACTGGCATGTGGCTGACTATGAGAAGTGTTATGTGGATCATTTCCAGAAACAGAGGGAAAGAACCACGTATGAGTAATCTGATAACCCCCCTACAGGTTGGCTGATCACAGAAAAAAAAAAAGGGCAAACTGAAGCCTACAATGCTGAATAACTATAGGAACAGATCTTTCTCCCACAAATATATGATAGATGCTCTAGAAAGGAAATCAAATTTGTCATACTAAGCCACAAAGTTGTGCAAAACTGAAATACAAGCTAATCAATATCAGCCATAAAAGGAAGCCTCTCAAAATATATACTTGATATTATTTAAATGCTAGAAATATAAAGTAGACATCAGAGGTTAGGGACACTGATCAGAAATGATCTTGGAGTTGTACCACTGGGGAAGCTACCATGACTGTGGTACTTGAATGAATAAGAAGAGAAAAAAATCCTTACTAGGTCCTCCTTAGATTATGTAGACGCAATCTGACAAGAGTGCAGCCTTCAGTAGAAGATCCAGTTAGCTTGTAGTAACATTTATAAAGAAGTGCCCTGAACCCTACAGAACCGTACAGTACATGCATTTTCCAGTTTGCTTTCAATGATTTCTATTGATAAACACAGTTAGAAGCTGGAGAAGAAATGTCTGTAAAGACACAACAGGTAGCATAAAGCCCTCTTTACCTACCCAGAGTAGAAGTTGGTGAAAGGTCATGTTTGTGGAGCAAATACAGATATTAATTAGAAAAAAAACCCACTTTGAGAAATATGGAAATTGATATGAGATGATGTAACAGAACTAAAACACAGAAAGTAGGCATGAAGGCAAGGTAACAAGTAGAAAGATAGCTTATACAGGACCTGAAAAGAGGTCCCATGTCACTCAGAATAAAACTTTGGTAATATTTTCATCTTTGCTCAGGAGCCTGCTCATGTAGTCCTAGGAGAAACAATTGAAAAATAGAGTGTTAAAAAATGATTGTTTTTGCCAGCATTTGGAAAATACAAGGGAAGAGATAAGTTCAATAATTAATTTTAAATTAAAGAGGAAGAATCCCCAATTCAAGAACTTTTGGGGTTGGAAGCAAAAATGCTTATCAACTCCAAAAGATACAAAATAAAAAGGAGAAATGGTTTTCATTAAAAAGGGCAATTAAAACTCAGATACTTGGCAAGCATCAAACCAAAGGCATGACCACTGTGCTCATTATTAAAACTTCAGAATGGTGTGTGGCACACATTTAAAAACTCCTTTCAATTAGTAAAAATCTCTATAGGAATATAGTCAAAAAGTTTGGGTATAGTATCCAAACCAGAATGGATCATGGTACCTGAAAATTAAGGCAAGAGAGCTACATGGGGCCTTAGTAAATACAATGTGAACAGATGAGGCTCATTAGTTCTGGGTATAGCTGTTAGAGCCAACACCGAAGTTGCCAACTTCTTTCTGCCATGGTGGTTTGAGAAACAAGTGTCAGGATAACAAGCTATGGACCTCCATTCCTGGTGACTTTATTGAGGTCCTCTAGAAAAAAAGCAAGTGGTATAGGCAACAATTTATTCTAGAAGGCCCAGAGCTTGGACTTGTTTATTATCCTGTAACATTTTGAATAATCACCAACTTTTAGAACTAGGGGTGTGATGCATTATAGCAGTAGTCATGGAAACACAAACTGAAGCCCTGGCAGGCAAATAATATACAAAGATTAAATGCAGAAGCAGCAGCTTTCAAGGTAAAGATATTGGTGCAATCCTTCAGTCTTCTCCATAGCCTTTTGCACATACTGGTTAATTAGAACGAAAGAGATTATAAAGGTGAGGCAGACATATATTTTAAATTTTTAATATGTATATGTATAAAGAATTTTATCTACATTTGTCAACATATCATGCAACAGTAAATAATTTTCAGAGATACTGTTTGGACCTGTGTAGAAAATAATAATGACTCAAACATAAACAAGGTTCATAAGTGTGATATGAGTTTCTTATTTCTCTATATGTTAGGTCTGGAGCTTCAGCAAATAATCCTGTGAATTTTTTTTTCAATTTTTTTGTTCCACATTTCAGTATAGATCCTATAACACTTCTGTTATATTTTTGAATCACAATAACTCATAACAATCCTGTTTGGACCCTGTCTGTGAGATTCTCCATGACAGGACCCTAGATAGACTCAGGGAAGGGGCCTGTCAGCAGAGGACCTCACCATGTTCTTAGAAGGTTGGAACCTATAACTTCAACCTTCAAAAAATAGGAAAGAAGACAGAATTAATTCATTAATCAGTGTCTAATGATTTAATAAATCATACTTCTATAAGGAAAGATGTTTAAAAATTGAAGTAATGCTGGTTTGAGGTACTATCGTCCCTGGTTTTAAATACACTGAGGTCCTGGGAAAGTGTTGTTATCAAAGAGAGCATAAACTATGTCACACCAAATCATACTTCATGGATCTTCCATTTGGCTTCTCTAGAGTCGTATCATCCTAAAAAATTTATACACATGTACAACTTTTTCCCAAGATATTTGAATTGCTCTCATGGCTCACTTAAGCATAGAAGTTTGTGGTAATCCTCAAAACTGTATTCAGATAAGAAGTTCCAGTAGTCTGAAGCCCCTGGCATCTGAAATGGGGATAGCATTGTTAGACCAAGCCTCATGACCTTTGGGGGTCAGTATTAATTCTAGGAAGTTTGTGTCAGAATTGGATTATTTGGCATGCAAGTTGGTATTGGAAAATTGTTCAGAAAAGACACAGCTTTAAAAACAGGGAATGGCAAAATGAAAGTTTCATCTCAGATTTCTCTTGAACAAAAGTGCATTATACATATGTGGGGCAATGACTTCAAATGGGAAATAAGCAATGGTCATGAAATGTGGCAATGTATTGACTGGAAGGACAGGAAAATAATATGCTCACTGGAATGTAAAATGCCATCCTTTTTTCAAACTCAAAACAAATTTCTAATCATAAATACAGTTGGAGAAGCCATGCCAGAAGTAGCAATGAGCATGTTTTCTTATCTTAGTCTGTAAAATTTTGCCATGAATTCCTATGTAATAGCATGTGGATCTTTGTTTCCCTACAGATATTCCATTTGTCCAGTTATTTTCTTGGTGGCTCTTTTATCTAGATTAAATTCCTTCCAGTTCTAACTCTCTAGGAAGTGGGGATTATAGAAAGCAAGCTGCAGAGAAGGAATAAAGGATGAGATGAGAAAAGATATGTTCCACATTTGAATCCTAAATGAGAACTAAAGTATCCATCAGGTCTTATTTGTTGCTTCTTAGTGGGATTATCCATTTAAAAGAAGAGTAAGACGGGTTAACTAAGACACTCTCCAGGTCACACAAGGGAGTAGAGGAAGAGATGATCTAAGAGGGTGTCCTCTCACAACATACAATGCCTCCACTACCTCACAACAGAGAAGGCCCTCACTAATGCCAGCACTTTAACACTGCATTTTAAGTCTCCAAATCTGTGAGAAATAATCTTAACATTCTTCTTAATTGTTGTTTTGGGTATTCTGCTGTACAAGCAGAAAACAGATTCGTACATGCTATGTCTAGACTGACTTCACTATTACTACAGTCAACAAGAAAAGAAGTAAATCCTATGTTCATGTTATAAGAGACACCTGACGACAAAAGTTTAGAGAAACTGGCCTCATATTTGGTCATTAATATAGTCTCTTATATCCTTGACTATCACCAGGAAGCCGAGCAGATAAAACAATAATGAGCACAAATTGCCATCTAACATCAGAGAAACTTCACAACAGAGCTGAACAACTATAAATAATATAAACTTCTGCAACTACAAAAGTTTAAGCTTTGTAATCTACATAAAATGGGCTCGGGGCTGAAGAAATGGCTCACTCTCAGCAGATAGAAAGGCTTGTGCAAATATGATGACCTCAAGTTGACCCACAGCACCCACAGTAAAGGATGGGCATGGCTGCACATATGTGTGACCCCAGTGCTGAGAGCTAGAATTGCTGGGGCTTGCTAAGAAGCCAGTCTGATCACAAAGCAACATCTTCGGGTTCAGGGAGTGACTCTCAAGGAGCTAAAACAAAGGACAAATAGAGTTTCCAGATGTTCTTCTTTGGCCTCCACATGTGCTGTGCACAGAGTAAACACAATTGTACTGATAAGTACATAACACCAACACACACACACACACACACACACACACACACACACGAGCTGAGTAGACCAATATTTGTGGATTTTAGGCTGAACAATAAGAAGAACAGGACTTAGAAGCTCACCTGTCCTTCTTTTGTTCCCATATTGCTAAAAGGAGGCAAAATTCATTCTTGCTTCATTTCACACTGGAGAGATCAATTCCTGTACCAGGCACAATGCACAATATGATTTAAGTTTCAGTACACAGGACAGATAGAGCTGAGCATATTTCTCGTCTTTCACTCTCAATCTCCCTGAACGTACATAGCTTGGGCTGGTGCCTTCCTGAATGCATTACTACAAACTAAAGAGTGTGCAGTTGCCTTCATAAATATATTACTACACAGCTGAAACAAAGTTCAGTTGCCCAGATGTCTCTGTGAGTCAGGTTAGTAAATTCTTGAAATAGTTTTAGAGTTATTATCTTACCTCTTCCTCTGACAGAGATGTATTTTTAGTTATCTTCTCAGACCACTGTGATTTGCTCACAACTGGGAACATTCTTCCCTCACTCCTAAACAGATTGTTGCTTTCTTTCTGAGGCACTATCCTGGTTCAGTAAAATATCCTAGTTTAGTAATTTTTGAATGGATGCTTAGGAAATGTAGCCATGTTTGATTTCATGGCTCTGTTGTGCTGAGTATAACTTAATGGACCACAAATGAGTACTGACTCCAGCCTGTGGCACTAGGAATTCCTCTTCTAGGAATTTGAAATTAAACCCAAATGAATATAGTGTCCGATTTGGTCTGCCTTGAATGGAGATGTAGAGATATATGATGTGAACATCTCCCACATGGTAGTCAGTGGGAATAAGAACCATGGAACAGATATGACAAATTATGAAGATATGAAAATAAAACCATTTTAAAGATAAGTTCTCTGGTGCCTTAATTAAACTTTTTATTATGTTTGAAAATAAGCACTCTTTTCACTTTCAACATTCAGTTATTAATGTACTTCAGAATCACCAATAATTTCTATTAAATATTCAGACACTGTGCAACTCTGAAATGTTGACCCAGTGTACTTCGCATTGGTCCAGGACTGTCCACAGTTCTCAAGCATCTGAGATGATCATGGTACAGGTGACATGGGGAACACTCCTTGGAAAGTGTCACATGCATCATATTCCCTCTGTTCTTCCTCTTGGTTCCTTTCTTCCAGTCTTCTTCCCAAATCCATTGTTATATGTTTCCCACAAACACAATCTTCTCTCCAAACTCTAGGTTTAAACCATATAGCACTATGTGAAAGACACAAAAACCCCTCTTATCTCCTCTATTACTTACCTTCCAACCATACATATGTCTCCAAAATATAGTCTTGGAATAGACTGCATTTAAATTGGAGCCATTTATTTAACTGAAGGGCCACATGTTGACAATCTATTGTCTTCCAATCTTCATTAACCAAGGTGAAATTTACTGTGTGATTGTATTTATAGGATCACATATTCAAATTACTCATTGTAAGAGACAAATTCATAAGTACAGACAAAAATCCTTGGCACTACAATTTATGAAGCTTTCATGATTTTTCACTTATTCTCATATGCCAAATTCAATGGCATTAGTAGGCACTAATTGTCTAGTATCATTAGAATATGAAGATAAGACTAAATGAGTTAACCTGAATTTCTATCTATGAAGCAGAATATGTTGTGTTATTGGCAGGTACATGCAGGCAATAGAGAATATCCAGTTCTCTCAACTTGCCAGGTTATTTGTCGCATCTACCAGATTGCAACGCGAGTTAATGAGGAAGCTTAATCTTCTGTCTAATGTTAATATTCTTCTTTCATTTTCATTTTCAGCTTTTCCATGTCTTATTTTCTAGAATAGATGTTATTCTGCCTAGCTCCTCTATTTATTGTAAACCAAACATGTCATAAATAAACATGTTGTACACAAAGTAGAATTATTTATTCTTCCATCTGAACCATTCAACTTCCATTTGTGACAGGCAGCAGAGTCGAGCCAAAGTAAGGTGGAGAGGCACTATGAATTCATCAGACAAAACATACATTAATCCTGGATATTATAAGCCAGAATTGTATTAGCATTTTGGTCTTTAAACCTGCTTAATTAAATTTAATTGTGTTCCCCCCCCCACAGCCATTATAGCAATTGTGTACTAACCACATTGTCTTTCCCATACTAGGCTCTAAAGCTTTATTCCAGGGAAGTCAACATTTAAATTTTCAAAGGTAAATGTATCATTGAGATGAAATTGAGCAATTTTTATGTCCAGGGAAACAAATCAAGAAGGTTAGTATGCTTGGCTGGTACAGGAGTACAGGTAGGGCACATGGATTTCAGGTGCTTTAGACCACTATAAATTGGTTAATTACCATGCAAATACTGCTGTCAACCATGCATGATTTTTTTTTCCCTCAGAGTGAATGATGTACTCAAAGAATAGTCAAGTCAAACCAGGCAAACTAGGACTCTTAGTTTGATAATTGGCAACAATAGTCTACAATAAAATTTTGTTAAATGCTTTGCATTTCACTGGGGTCTAGTGGGCATTTTGCACTTCAGAATTGCACAGACAATTCAGGTATGCAATACAATATAAATCCCAGGCAAACAATATTTGGGAATTTTAGAGGACAGTGAAAATAATCCTCTACTGGAGATGTAGAAAGCATCATTGAAGCAAAGTCAACTAGGCTTCTGAGGTTAGGATTGTGTAAAAAGAAACTGAGCCTCAAGGGGAAACCTGCACTAACCAGAGATTTACAAAGAAGCCACACCCATTAGAATCTTGACAAATTAACAGTGTTTGTCTCATTTAATCTATACTGATCTCACTCTCCACTGGAGATTCTGTTTGTATATTTCAGAAGGCAGCGAGAATCATGGACAACCCAATTCCACCAACAGGACCTGAGATGTTGCCTGACATCCATGCAGGAGGTGAACCACCCTTAACATGATATAGAGCCCAGATGAAACATTTAAGGAAGTGGCAAGATGATCAAGAGATCTTCCTCCACAGCAAGTCAGATAACCTGTAAAAGGATAATGGAGACAGAACTTGAAGATACCCAACACAATCCAAACCAGAAATCCAGAGACTCTTAAGACCTCAAAAGTAAAGCAGACCTAAAACTCATCCACCATGAGTCAGGGTTCTAAGCAGAAGAGGGGATAAGATTGTAAAAGTGATGGTGGGGAAGAATATGCAGAGCCATCAACCCCTCCCCCCAGGAACAACACAAAAAAAGGAAAAAAACTGGCTACCTCCCCTACAATCCATAACCCCCTACCCCATGGTCTGGTCCAGCAAGCCCACTGAGGAGGGCCCTCTGTGGGTTGGGGACAGGGAGGAGGTTTCATACAATGTATCTAAGTATTGACAATAAATATGGATAAACAAAACAAAGAAACTATTCACAGCCTCATAAGAAGCAAAGATCTAAGTCAGGCATGATTACTCATGCCTATAATTCCAGTACTGAGGAAATTGAGATAGGAGGATCCCCTTGAGATCAAGCCAGCCTGAAGTACAGAGTGAGTTCTGGGCCAGCCAGAGTTAGACTGAAACCTTGCCTCAGAAGAAGAAAAGGAGGAGACAGAAGAGGAGAAGTACCTGGAGGAGAAAAGGCCTAATTGAACATGATTAAAGTAAAAGTTTCATGATGGGAAATATTAAGAAGGATTTTTAAATAACCAACCAGAGTGAAAACATGAAATGACAATGTTAACACTTTTTGTAGCAGGAACCCGTTGGTGTATTTAAATAAATAGAAAAGTAAGATATTAAATTAACATTTTTAACATTGTGAAAAATGTCACTCAAGTTTTCAGGTGTTTCTATCAAAATAATAAATTCAGGACATAATGTTCATAGAGTATAACTAACTGTGGTGCATGTACTCTTTTCCTGTTTCTGCAGATCAAAGTGAAGTGGCAAATCGACAATGAACATGAAGGGGTTATTTGGCTTACTTGATTGGATCTATCAATGCTGAGTATATATGGTTATGATAGCTAACTGGAGGATGACAATTCTGCTCTAGCTTTAGGAGCTATTGTTCCCCATGGTATATATGCCATCACTCTTACTTTCTTAAGAAAAGCACACTCAGTAATTATATTATTGCTTCAGCGAAGACAGAACAAATATGCATATTAGTATTTAGTTCCTTGCCATTTGGGTTGTTTTCATGTAGAGGAAATATATCAATTTGTGACTGATACAAATTATGCCATTTCCCTGACAGGCCAGGTCATAAATGAAACATACTGGCTGTTCAAAATGTACACTGGGCGCTTACAGTTTCATTGGAAGAAAGCTGTATGCCTTCTCTCTGTGACACCTCCATTGATTTATTCATGAAGCACTTGAGTTTGAATGTGAGAAGTTATAGACACACCCACCAAGATTTTAGGAGCTCCTTTAGTTGTTATGCCAGCCATTTCAGTCTGAGCTATAACTTGGCATAATGAGATTAGCCTGAGGGGAAGCAGAGTTTGCCACATATAGAGAATGATAAATTTGGCTACTGAGGTGTTACCATAGAGATTAAAATGTAAAAATTCTTTATTATATCTGGGTGTTTGATTATCACATTATAGCTTATCCACATATTTTAGAATAGTCAGATCTCAGGAATTAATATACTTAAAGTGTCTTGATTGGGATATATTTTACAGTTATCCTTTGGGTACATTGCTAAAGGAAAAAGCATTGCAATTTCTTTCACAATTTACAAAGTACCATTGGATTCCCAGGCTTGTATTTACAAATAGTTTCTTTTCATTAGAAGACATTACAAACAGTCTCTGAAATTTGGTATGTAATATCTGATGACTAAGATACTGAAATGAAGAATAAAACACAGTTTCTGCTATCCTGAGATTTGTGAAATGCTTACCCACATCTTGGGTCCTTGTGAAAACCAAAAGTATATTGGTATATCTACAAATATGTCCAAATTGTCAAATGTCTTGTTTGAGCTTCAGAGCATACACAAGCATATGAGTTATCAATAACAATGTAAAAAATTTCCCCCAAACATGCCGATTCATATAAGACACACTTATTAGGCCACAATCTTAATGAATCAAGAGTTTACTAGAACATATGCCAGTCACTGTTTAGGAAACTTTCAAAGGACTCATTTGAGATGACCTGGAATCTCACTGAAGTTCACCTAAATAAGGATCTACTTTTGGCCTCATGAAGTTATTAGTAGGATTTGATTCCCTGAAAAACTATTCCTGGAGATAGTGAGGATCTCAGAGTCCTAATGGCTGTTGACTGCAGGGGACCCTTATTTCCTTTCCTGTGTACCTCTTCTACACGAAAACATTCTCCATGAAATGGTGCAAGCTGAGAAAGCAATACTGAGATCATGCCAGCAAGGCAGAAGCCACAGTCCTGTAATCTGTTGTAGTGGCTAATAATCCCTTTGTTGTTATATTCTATCAACAAGAATAAAATTACTCAACAGAGAGCATTCCTCCAGGCCATGATTTCTAGGAAGTGGGATATGTCTGAAGATTATTTAAATAATCTGAAGCAATAACCTAATAACCTAAACAATCAGGTTGGTAAAACTGTGGAGCAATCACAACTGGCCTGCAAAACCAATCCATGGTAGAACACCAATAATGGGTATACAACAATTAAGATGTAATTATGAACACCTAACTACCAAGGGGAAAAAAGCTTCTGATCAGACAGTTAGTTATAAATGATTCATCATTGAGGGATTCCTAAAGTGAGATGAACAATGGTGGCGTTAAAACAAGATCACTTTCTCTATACGATGGGAGGGGAAGAATAATGATAAACCAAGGACACATTTTTATAAGAAATTATCATTTTAAAGCTGTAAGTCCACTCTCCATGTTCCTTCAACTAACAGAAAAGAAAGTATCTAGAGCAATTTGGCTTGGATAGGGGTTTAACTTAGGTCTTATTTTCATTGCATTTTCAGGTTCAAACATTTCTGTTAGATCACAACTAATGAGTAAGCATCTCATTAATATCATGACTCAGAACACACATGTGCACACACAGCATAAAAATATCTAACAAAATGTTGCAAGACCCTGATCTATTCTGATTCCATCCTCAAATAATCTGATCTTCTTCTGGTTTGTCTTACTATGTGCTATTTCATTTTCAAAAGGGATGATCAAGATCTACTGAATCAGTAAATTGATTCTGTGTACCTCTAATTGGTATTGACTGTCTGTTTGGAAACCACTCACTCATTCCAAGCTGCTCAAAGTATCCTCACAAGTAATCATATTCATAAGATGAAGTCAATGTGGGGACCTTGTTAGGGATGATTTCCCATCCCATTTTGCTCCCCTGGGTGTCTAATCATGATAGCTTTAAAAAACCAAGTAAGAGAGTAGCTTTTACTTCAACCAAATTATCTTCATTTATTATATACTATCACTTAATACTATTAATGATAACTAACCCAGTACTAGTACTCTGATGTTAAAATGAGCATCTCCTCATTTTCTCTCTCCTTTCAAACTCTGAAAATGCAACTACATCTTATTAAATTAATTTCTTCTTAGAGGCCCATGTAGGTAGAGTAGATTTCTCAGATAAAAAATCCTGCAGCTCCCCTTCTCTTGACGACCTTATTCATTTTTTTTTCTGCTGAATTTTCTACTGAATCTAAACTGGAATTTGTAAGTATTGACATTTTATACAAAAAGTTTAGCAAAAAATAAAAAGAAACATTTTAATTAGCAATTTCTAAAAGTATCAAAATATAGGAAAAGTAGACACACCCATCTATTATTTCAACTACATTGACATCACTATGTGAGATTTTAAAGAATTTTTCCCCAAAAGATGACTAGAATAACTTCTTTCCTATTAAATGTAATATGCTACTGAGTAATTCGCTCCCTGCAAATTTAGATGTCTACTAATGAGGAAGGCCAAGAATCTCAACCAATTCAACCTATGAGTTTTACACTGGACATATAGCCCAGGTCTTTTAAAGGAACACAGCATGTGTTAGGATTCTAAATGAAGTATAAAGTCACCTGTGGCCCTGCAGGGCAGCAATGCTAACTGGCCAATTACCAGTACGTACCAGAGCTTGGACTCATTGCCACTTTGAATGCTGACCAGTGATCTGGGCAAAGAAACTGAAGCAGTTTAGCATTTGGTCTTGGGGATCATGTATAAAAATTGAAATTCGTTAATGGTAAAATTTTAAATGATCACTTAAGTTTGGAAGTGAAATTGCACACCCATGGAAGCTGATGGGGAAACTATGCATGATATTGAACTTACAAGTGTAGTTCAAGATTTTAAATCTATGACTTAAAACACAAATTTATACGAATTTTTATTTTTTTTTGTTTTGTCCTTAACTCAGACCCTCTATGCTTGTGTGTAGAGAAGCTGAAAACTCAGTTTTCAGAGTATTTCTCCAGCCAGTCAGCTCTGAGTACGATCACTTGGAAAGCCTGACATCCTTGGTTCAATTCTTCTGAGAGCTTAGTAATGGTGCTTGTAAACAGTGGCCCAAACATCTGACATTCTTTTATGATGTTGAGGGGCCCTAGTGTACTCCTACCCCCTCCCACACACAGACAAATTGCAAATTAATATTGTTTTTAAAAAGAAGAGAGGTACCAGGAAACCAAGAATGAATACAGAGGAAAGCAAGGGGGCAAAGCAAAGTCATTATTGTGCTGTTTTTTCCCAGCTCTTACTCCTTGGCATTCCTTCTCACTCTAGTAAGTAAGGTATTCCTTCCAGAGCACTACCCATCAAAAGTCGGGCCTTTCATTTATGTCCTGTTGTTCTGCTACTAACTTCACTGTGGTGTACTAGCACTTCATATAGTAACCGCTTCCCAAATTTCTCATTTCTAAGCTAACTCACATATCATAAGACAAAAATAAATAATATATCCACTTTGCAGGACTGATAGTAATTTTAGTAAGATGGCATATTTAGGGCATAAGGTATACAACAGCATTCAGAAGCTATCATTGGGGATATATATTAGAATATACATTTCCATAACATTTGATTTTATACCCAATAGGTTGCTTCTGTGTGTATAGTAATGTTTACCTACCTACCTAAGTTTTGTGTGAAATAGCAGAGGTAGTTCAATTGACTGAAGAACATCTTGAGGGGCTGGAGACATGGATAGTACACATCCCATGCAAGACTGAGTACCTAAATGTGGATCCCCAACACCCATGTAAAATGCCGGGCATGGTACCCACCTGTAATGTAGGCACTGTGGAGTCAGAGACAGGGAATTCCTGAGGTTCATTGGCTACGTAGTCTAGCAAAATTGGTAAAATCTAGGTTCAATGAAGGACCCTGTCTCAAAGAACAAGATGGAGAATGACTGAGGAAGACAACCACAAATGTGTGCACATTTATATATTACAAAATAATTTGTAAAATGTAACAGTCATGGTATACATGCTTATTAGATGTGTTGTTCTTCAAAAAATATATTGTTTTATTTAACATATATTATTTAACATATATTATTGTATGTGTTACATGTAATTACTGCTTCAGATTGCTCACTCCAACTTATATAAGTTTAGTTCTATGCATCAGCCATCTTGTGACTCACAGTCTGAAGTTAGAATATACTTTCAGTATAAATTCAACATGATTTTTACAAATATAAAATGCAATGATGAAATGTAAATATACTTATTCATAATAAAGATATAAAATAATAGAAATGTAAACATCAAGAAAAAATTTAAATCAGAGTGATAATTTCCAAGGCACACTTTTAGCGTATGTGCGTATGTTTGGTGTGCTCATTTTCTTTTTTAATTTTTACAAAAACTTCTTAGTCACTCTTTTAGAGCAAATGTGCTCATAGCAGAATTCATATTTTCCTGGTTTCTTTCATTTGAAAACTCCTTGGTCTCTCTCTCTCCTTCCAAAGGATGTGTCACTGAGGATAGTCATGTGGATCTCTGGACTTTTGTTCCTGTGAAAGAATGTCCCATCTCTTTTGATTCTTTCAAGATTGCTTTTGGTTTTTTTTTCAGACATTTAATTAAAAGATGTTTTGATATGACATTTTGGGGGATTATGCTTTATGTTTCTTGAATATATATATATATATTTTTTATTATTTATATATTATTTTATATATTATATATTTATTATATAATATATAAAATAATATATAAATAATATTTTTATTATTTATAAATTTATTTTTAATAAATTTATTTAAATTTAAATAATTTATTTAAATTTATTTAAAATTTTTATTATTTATAAATAATATTTTTATTATTTATATATTATTTTATATATTATATATTTATTATATAATAAAATATATATATTTATTATATATATATATTTGTCTTTAGCCAAATTTGGAGAACTTCACCATTACCTCATTGAATAAGGAATAAGTTTTGGCCAAACTCAAATTCTCCCTTTGGAACTCGAGGGGCACAAATATTGGATTTTTGTTTTAGTTCCATAGATCCATATGGTTATTCTCACATCGATTTTGTCCTTTCTCTCTATCCTTTACATTACATATATATTTCTGTATTTCATCTTTTTTAATTAATATCTTTATTATGAGTAACTATATACATTGTATGAACAACTCTTATAAAGGTGTCCCCGTTTCCCTCCTCTCTCTCCATTACCCACTGGGGTCCCTCCTCGGTGTGCATACTGGATCCGTCCATAGGTTAGGGGGTTATGAACTGCACCAAGGGCAGTCAGTTTTTCTTTTTCCTTCCCCCTTTGTTCGTTGTTGCTGAGGGGAGGGGAGGTTTCTGGGTATTCTCCCCAACCATGACCTTTACATTCTTTCCGCCCCCACTTCAGCCTTTCACTCAGTCCCTTGAGTCATCGTGGGTGAGTTTTAAGTGTGCTTTATTTTTGAGATCTTAAGTATCTCTGGACTTCTGCTTTGGTTTGTGTTGGGTATCTTTGGTGTCTGTCTCCATTGACTTTTCATGTGTTATCTTACTTGTCTATATTTGTCTGGTCACTTTCACATAGGTTTAATTTGAGTCCTGTATGATAGGCTAAGGGTTGTTCATCTCCTGCCAGGATGTCAGCCATCATCCCATGGCTTCTTAGCGGAAAATATTTTTTTCTCTTGTCATTAAATCTTCATTTTTCAAAGTTTATCATTGGAGTATTTTCTATTACCATAATTCCTCTAAATAAATTAAGGTCCCCAAAGTAATATTTGCATTTCCCTGATGCTTAAGGATGCTGAGCACTTTCTCAGGTGCGTAAAGGCCATATGAATTTCTTCCTCTGTGAATTCTCTGTTGAGATCAGTGCCCCATTTTGTGAGGGGGCAATTTGGGTTTTTGTTATTAATTTTTTTGAGTTCTCTGTAGGTTCTGGAAATTAGGCCTCTGTCTGAGTTGTATCTGGCGAAAATCATCTCCCGGTTTGAAGGGGGTCTATTGACTCTGAGAACGGTGTTTTTGTCTGTACAGAAGCTTTTGAGCCTGATCAGGTCCCATTGGTTAACTGACTGTTACACTTCCTGGGCTACTGGAGATTTGCTCAGGAACTTATTCCCTATTCTTCTCCCATGTAGGGTTCCTCCTATTTTTTCTTCCAGGGTGTTTAGGGTTGTATGTTTAATAATGAGGTGTCTGAACCATTTGCAGTTGATTTTTGTGCATGGTGAAAGGAGTGGATCTGTTTTCATTTTTTACATGTGTTTATCCAATTCGTCCAGCACCATTTGTTGAAGATGCTATCTTAAGCCCAGCATACATTGTTGGCACCCTTGTCGAAGACCAAGTAGCTGATGATAGTTGCATTAAAGGCTGGGCCTTCAATTCTATTCCACTAGACAGACTGTCTGCTTTTCTGCCAATACCATGCTGTTTTAGTTACTATGGCTTTGTAGTATGTTTTAAAGTCAGGTATGGTGATACCTCCAGCCCTCCATTGTGTTTAAGTCATGTTAAAGTTCATATTTGATTTGTGAAGCCTTTTTCGTAACAATTTTCAGAGAGGCTAGGAAGATGGCTCAGCAATAAAAAATGCTTACATGTAAAACCTGTCCATACAGGTTCAATTTCCCTGCCATCTCTGTAAAGTTGGACAAGCATTCCTTTGCTCATCAAGTTCACTGGTAGGCACTCCAGTGGGGATGCCTCCCCACACAAATAAATGAATAAAATTTCAAAAATAAAATCTTTATCGAATCATTTCATCTGGGAGATGGCATCTTTTCTTGGGCTCTTGGTATCTTGGATTTTTCTTATTGTACTCAATATTTTGATATTTTGTTGTACAATTATACACTAGGTATTATTTAAATTTTGCTTTAGCAGTCTTCCTATCACACCATGCCAGCAGGGAATGAAAACACTCTCTGGCATAGAGTAACTTAAATCCTAATGTGGTGAATGCAGACACTGTAGGTACTAGAGTCTCATTACTGCTAGCTATGGAGAGAAGTCTCAGCTTTGCATGTGGTTTCCTCTGATATATCCCGGCAGCTGGTGCAAACTATAGGCAGAGGTAATACAAGCCCATACTTCCCACTCAGCTCTTATAGAAGATGGGGCAACATGGCTTTTGATTTGATGTGTGACTTGCACAGGAAAGTTACTGTCAAAAGTTTTCATTCCTGTCATTTGATTATTTTCTGAACTTTGAAAACTAATGTAGAATTGGGGGGCACGTTTACTTGTGGGGGCATAAATGTGTGTGTGTGTGTGTGTGTGTGTGTGTGTGTGTGTGTGTGTGTGTGTGTGTGCACATGGAGGTCTGAGGCAGTGGAAGGTTTTGTTTTTCAGGATCACCATTTAGAGGTTGTTGTTGTTGTTGTTGTTGTTTTTTAATGTGCTTCTGGACATTGAATGCAGGTACTGAAATTTATATGGCAATTTCTTAGCTATGAAGGATCAGAGTTGATCTGCCCTCTTCTCTGTCTTGTAGATAGTTTTTATGTTTGATTCATATCTTTTCTTTAGGAGGTTTAGCTGTGCTTATCAGAATCAATAAGATATTCATTTAAAAAGATGAAATAAAGCAATATAAACAATGTAAAGGAGAGAAAGGACAGAAAATCAATATGAGAATAACCATATGGATCTATGGAACTAAAATAAAAATCTGATATTTGTGCCCCTTGATTTCCAGAGGGAGAATATGAGTTAGCTAAAATTTATTCAATGAGGTAATGGGCCCTAGAATTCCTTTTCTTAATCATCTGCTTATTTCCTGGTTGTTAGTATGCAAAACTTGATGTTTCCAAAATGCTGTAATCATTGATTTTCAGTCCTGAATATAAAACAAAACAAACAAAGAAATTTGTGTCATTTCTTAGATCTGAAGGGCCACAGTTGATCTGCCTTCTTCTGTGTCTTGTGGCTATTTTTCATATTTGATTCATATCTTTTCTTTAGGGGGTTTAGCTGTGCTTATCAGAAGCAATAAGAAGAAATGTGTCTATTGCACATTTGTTCAGAATCAGAAGTCTCTAGACTGACTGATTGATAATAAGTTTCATTTAATCAAAGAATTGTTTTGATGAAAGTTTTTTAAATGCCATTATAATAATACTTAATGGTACATATGGAAATGAATTTATTTGTGAAATAAATATAAAATAAAATTTAAACATCTTTGTTCAAATTCAGCATTTAAGGCTTCTAGCTCCTAGTCAAGACTAATAGCCTTACTTCTCCAATCAGCAGCTAGAGTATCAAAGCTCAGGCTTTCTGACACCCTCTGGTCACCGTTATCCCTAATATCAGCCACTGGCATGTTTAAAAAGCTTCCAGAAGCTTTTTTCCCACGTCCCCAAGATAGCACAGTAATTCTAGATTTCCTGCACATCACAGCTGATAAGAATCCACAGTGTGAATATTACTGGATCAAATGATACAAAATGAACAATAGAAAACCCACAGTATAGGCAGTAAGCTTATAAACATTGAACTTTTGCATATGCTTCTAATATACATACTCTTACACACACATGCACACACACTTAAAACAGTATTTAAAAACTCTTCTAATTAATATAACTTTGTTCCATAAATGTTACGATTATTCCATTAATGATTTTTTAAAAGAAATTCTACATTAAGAAAAATTGCTGTAAGATACAATATACTGGAGTTTACTCTTTGATTTATATTCAATTGTTCTACAATATTTTATTAAGTACCATCTATAGGAAAAACAATGGTAATAAAACATTCAGTTGGTCTTCTCTGCTTCAAGACTTGAACTTCATTTTGAGAGACAAAGAAAATATTTATGAGAGCATGCCAAAGGGTATATCCAGAAAAAAAAACTTTATAAGAATAGCCATCTATAATCACAGTTTGACATTTCTTCTAGCCTCTCACTAGGATCATTTGTTCCTGTATTCACCTCCGGCTCATTCTCTTTCAAGCTATTCATATACCAAGTGTCAAATACAAAGGTAAGTCTTCACACAAGATAAAATTTTACACAAGTAACTCATTAAAAAATTTTGTCCCAAACCTTTGATCGGTAGATTTTATATTTCTAAACTACCCAGCCAGAATTTTCTTGAAAAATATTTAGATTTTCTATGAAATCATTCATTTCTCTGACAAGTTGAAGATTCCAGGCTTTGTTCATAATCTGTTGATAGACTGAATGCTGTATGCCCTGTGGGTTCTCCCAGAAAGAACCATGGTAGTTGTGACAGTAGGAATAGAGGTCCTTTTATAGATCACATGTAGGAGAACATCATCACTGGGCAATGAAGCTGCCATCACTGTGGACCTTTCGGTGCATAGAAAGCTTTGGCATAAGAAACTTCTCCCAACACTTGGAAGCCTGAGATAGGAGGATTCCTGTGAGCTCAAAGCCAGTCTGCTTTACAGAGTGAGTTCCAAGTAAACCCGAGTGAGTGTGAGACTATGCCTCAACAAAGGTAAGAGTAAACTAAATTAAAAATAAAAATAATCTTGTCCTAAACCAATATTATCAACAATTTTCTGACTATAAACTTGATGCCCCTAATCATCTCCTCCTCCTTCTCTTCCTTCCCCTTCTTTCTTTCTCTCTCCACTCTCTTTCTTTGCATGTATAGTTTGTAGTGAACATTAAATCCATTGTCATATGAAAGGTTATTGATTACTGAAAAGATATGCTCATTATATTCCCATTCTGGTCACTGTCACACTCCAACTTAGAGTAGTAGACAGAGGATAGTCTCAGGACAAAAGAACAGAATGTGATGTCATGTTAGATTACAAATAAATACAAATAAAGACAACCATAGCAGAGAAATGGAGGTTAGTATTTTCCTGAATGTTGAAGTCACACGATCTATTATGTGTGAATAAATAGGGCTGGCACGGGGGAAATACTAAGCAATAAACTAGCTTCCAGGAAGTTATTCCATAGAGCCTAATATGTGAGCTAAGAGCACAGAGTTAAAGGAAAGAGACTGTGGTAGAACTTGGCTCTAAAATATGATTTTGCAAGTTCTACTTAAAAATTTATCTAAACTATAATCTCTGCCTCGCTCCACTTCAAATTGGATGTAGAATATATTCATTATTTGTTATTCTTTTTCTTCTCAGTATGGAACAGTGTGATATTGAGACCATTTACTTTCAAATCCTTTATTTTACAATAAAAATTATACTTTGAAATAGACATTTTTTCCAGTACAAATTCAAACCACCCTAGCTTATTTCAGTTAAGATCAATGTTTGCCTAGGTATCAATCAGCACATTATGTTTGGTATTATTTTTTATATTCTTATAAATTCTTAGTGATAAAATTTCACAGAGAAATGCTAGATAACTTGAGGAAAAATAACAGATCACATTTGTTAAAATGTACACTAGTTAAACAGCAACAAAAATAGCAAGTTTTCACTGAATCTGTCTTGCAATTTCTGAATTCTTGTTACTGAATAAGGAAAACAAACTTTTTTTTTTTTTGGTTTTTCAAAGTAGGGTCTTGCACTAGTTGAGGCTGACCTGGAATTCACTATATAGTCTCAGGGTGGCCTTGAACTCATGGTGATTCTCCTACCTCTGCCTCCCGAGTGCTGGGAATAAAGGTGTGCACCACCACGTCCAGCTGCAAAAACTTTTTAAATATTCTATTTATGGATTTATGGGTATCATTGTTCTGTGATCCAATGCTTCCCATGTCATCACATGATGTGTAAGTGGATTGGACAGATTTAGGTTTTATGAATAAGGAATATTCGCATTAATTTTAGAACTATTCCTATCCATAGCTTCTAAGCACCTTAAATCTGTCCTTTTCCTACTTAGGTGATATGGTGTATTTGTAGACCGTAAAATCATTTTTCACTTTTCCAGAGATCACATTTCACCTGGTATTTTTTCAGTACATTTGATCTATTACTTCAGAAGACAAAATGTGCCATGTTAAAATCATACCATATTTAAACACTTACACAAACAAAGTTATAAAAATGATTCATTTCATAATCTTGGCATTTCTGACCAAAGTCAGGAAGCTAAGGGTAGACAGTACTGCAATGTGGAAGAGCAATTAGCAATTAGGATCATTTTAAATGGGAGAAAACCACAGTTAGAGTTTCCCATTTCTTTCAAACAGTTCCTGCATTAGAATGGGGGAGGCAGCAGACATTGGCTTGCAGAAGTCATTAAAAGAAACTTAATACATAGTGCAAATAGAAAAGATATTGCCAGAGAGAAAATGGCGTGACTAAGAGCTCTGCCACTAGAGTTACAAGTGAAAAACTGTGGCACTTTGAACAGTAAATCAAATTTACTGTAGGGTTGGAATAGTGTTCTCAAATATGTTTTGCCTCCTTTCTTACTCGTAATTGGTCATTGAGAATAACCAGTTCAACACTTCAGGCATTGATGTAAAAGGCATTTGAAAAATATTTTATATTATATTAAAACTTTCTAATATTACCACCTATTTCCTTGAACTTAATGAAGCTCATCATTCGCTCCAAAAATCATAGTTAGTAGCTAGCACAGTAGTAAATGTTCCATTTTCAGGCCACTCACTGAGCTGTTGTGGAGAGTATATTTTATGAATTGAGTCAAAGCAATCTCCTTAGACACTCACAAAGTAATCTATGAAGAAGTCATACTACCATCTGAGTCAGTTTATCTTGTTCTAATTAAATATATACCAAGAGAAAGAAAAAAATACAGCTTCTCAGAATCTGGACTTGAAATCAATTTATGTTGAGAACAAAAATGTCTCCTTTATAAATATTTATAGTAAAAGATTTCAGATTATATGTTCTGTACTGAATGATGCATATTATTCTTATTAATGTTTCATAAACATTTGAATGAAAAACAATATGCTTGACTTTACTTCTCTAAGTACTAAGTAGAATTATTGCAGCATCTGCTTCCAATGGTTGAGTGCACGAGCTGTTCATGCCATATCATAAATTCCATGATGCATTAAGATGTCATTAAATGTACCTTCTGTGGTTGTCTCCAAATTAACATTCCTTGTAAATCATCAGGTAAAAAAAAAAATCAAGTGAGCTTGGGAATAATCTCCCATTCTCTCCCTTCTGCCACAAACTAGTACCATTTGTACTCCTCACTCAGAGTTCCAGCCACCTCAAATGCCTCCTGTCTGATGCCATTCCTGGAGACATTTGAATAGACACAGTAGTCAGTGGTTTTTAATGATGACTCTAATAGTACAGAAACAAAATACGAGAAGAGGCTAGATCATTCCACATGAGGTTAGATATGTGTGTTAAATTTATATCTCTGTTGTAAATCAGAGGTGCCTTTCCAAGACCCAGCAAGTAGAAAGAAACTGGAGGAAAAGTGGGAATTAATAGGTCTCTATTCTCTCAATACCTCTTTTAATGCCCTGGCCATATGGTTCCTCAAAGCTTTCTACTGGCCTTTGAGGTCACCTGGTGCCTCTTCCACTCTGTGCAGGATTCCCATAGATTACTGTGCATTTGGTGCTTCAAAACATCCACAACCAGGACCCCACACAGTTGTAAGGTTGTCTGTTGGAGTTACCTTCCCATTGCAGGGATAAAGCACCAGAACAAAAGCAGCTAATTGGAGGAAAGCTTTTATTTTGGCTTATAGTCTCAAGAGGAAGCTTCATGATGAACCTCCGGAGCAAGAGAGTGAGTTGAGCTCTAGGAAGGAGGAGCTGGTTTTAACACCCCAAAACCTATCTCCAACAAAACATTTCCTCCACCAAGTCTCCACCTCTGAAAATGTCATCAGCTCTCGGTCAAGCATTCAGAGCACATGAGTTGATGAGAAACATCGGATTCAAAGCATAACTATGTCATTTAATTTGGCATTTGGATTAACTAACTTTATAGCATTTGAAAATAAAACTTATATTATTTGTAATCCCCTTGTTTCACAACAAATAATGTTGAGGCTTATGTTAACTTTATGGTTAGACTGGAGTCTTCTTATGCTGAGAACTACTATTTCTTAAGAGACAATGTCATTACAACATCATTACTCTGATTTCTGTTACTTAAGTTTAGAAGTTCCAAATAATCAAACCAACATAGCTTCCTGGCTAAGTCACAATTGTAAGAATGCTGCTGTCAAAATTAACAGAGAGTTTGTAAAAGGGAATGGAATGAATTGGAGGAGGGTGATCGGAGGGTGCAGGGAATGGAAGGGTGGGGGTCTCATATAGTAAACAAAATTAATAATAAATTGACACCATAAAACCCTAGCTTTTATACAGTAAGCTACTGAGGAACCTGGGGGGTACCACTTGGTAAGAGGAGCCATGAATAAAATGAGAGGAAGCCTAACTTGAAGAATAGTTGTTCAGACCTGCATCTCCCTATCCCAGTTATTGGTTCCTTCCCGCACTGAGCTGTTGATCCAAAGAGACACACAAGGACCCCAAAATGTGACTGACTTCTGTCAAAGCTCTTGAATACCATCCCCAGGCCTAAGGTAAGACCCTATTGCTAAAGAAATCACAAAGTATCATCAAACAATACCTAGAGATCCTTCTAGATACAGAATGGTAACCAGATCCTAGATGGTAGCATGTATAACATTGGATGGTGTTGCATGAGCTGCCCAGGGAAATTGATCAATGATATTTGTAGAAAGCAGAGACTACTGATATACAATATAGACAGTTGTCACAAGAATGCTGAACACAAGGCTGTATGGAAGAGACCAGCAAGTCAAGAAATGCTCATCAGTGCAATAGTGGCATTAAACCCAGGAGGGTAATCAACAGCTTAATAGTTGGCTAAGAGATCCAATTAGTGACTGGAACTGGGATCCATTGCATAATCCTATGGGAACCAAGAACTAGGGATCCTAGGGGAAATTCCCATTACCAGAGAGCTACAGAGAAGCTACACCCATTAGGAGCTGGCCAAAATCGCAATGTTATCTCATTTAACCTATATATTACTCTCCCATGGAGATACTGTTTGTATTTTTCAGAAGGCATTAAGAGAGCTTGGCACAACCCAATTCCACCAACGAGACATTGGATGTTGGCTGACATCCTGGCAGGAGACAAACCACACATAGCCTTCATACAGGGCCCAAATGAAACCTAAGAGAAAGTGAGGAGACAAACAGGAGACCAATCACCACAGAAAGTCTGATAATCCATGAAAGGTTAATGGAGACAGACACCAAACACAACCCGGGGCAAAGGTCCAGAGATACTTAAGATGTCATCAACAAAGCAGACTGAAAACTCACCCACTATGACTCAGGGAACTGAGTGGAAGAGGGGGAAGAAAGAATGTAAGAGCCATGGTGGGGAGAATATCCAGAGACATTGCCCCCTCAGCAAGAATATATAAAGGGGGAGGGGTAAAAAGTTAAGAAAAACTGGCTACCTCTGGTGCAGTTCATAACCCCCTGACCTATGGACAGATCCAGTATGTGTACCAAGGAGGGACCCCAGTGGGTAGGGAACAGAGAGGAGGGAAATGGGGACTCATTCACAATATTTGGTCATTTAATGTATATACTTATTCATAATAAAGATTAAAAAATCAACTGGGTAGAAAAGACTTGTGTTTTAGTAACCTGCATTTGGAACATGTTTTTATGTTTCAGAAAAAGAAAGAAATTTTAATATTGAACGTTGTGATTTTTGAGGCAGTTAATGTACCACAGAGGTATATAATATGAAAGACATTTCAAAATAAGGTCAGTGAATGTATAAATGCAAATGGGTTTTCATCCAAGGCTCAGAAAAGAGAATGACAAGGAATAAAGAAGGAATCATAAATTTATTATCAAGAAATACATTAATCCAAAATAAGTTATCATTTTGCCCAATTATATCAATTTGTATCATATTTGGTCTATTTCCTCCATACAGAAATTATCAAGTATAAATGACTTTTATATATTAGCCAGATTTTTTCTTGTTGTTATATGACCTACAGATTCTTACATCCAAATGCTAGAGGACACTTGCCACAGTTTTGTCCTAAAAGATAAACCTTTAAAGTTTTATCAGAGGAAGTCAAAATAATCAAAATAATACTATAAACTTGTATTGGCACATGAAGAAGACTTTGTATTTTTCTTTCCTTGTTTTTGATTAGAAAACATACATTACTCTTTGCAAAAGTAGGTCCTTGAAATTCAGTTGAAAGGGGCATAGTGAGAAATGGGAATTTCCTGTAATATCGATCCTTGTTGAAATGACCAAAACACAGCTTCCTCTAGCTTCTGTCCCCCAGGAAAATAACATAAGATCCCACAGAATAAAGGGAAAATATGAGATAGAAGAGCAGAGAGAGTTGCTCCCTTTGAAAACACATTAACATATTACAATGCTTTAACATACCACTTTGCAACATGTTTCCCTGTGAGGCACTAGAGGCCTGCCATGGAGCAGGAATCAAGAGGAATCTGCAGACATCAAAAACAAGTCTAAGTCTATGAGATGCTCTGACATTTTTCTCCTCTTCCATCTGTGAGGTTTCTGTGGGCACGGCAGGTCTAGCAAACCAATTTTAAATGTCACTCTCCTCAGAACACAATCATATTTTCTATCAAATATAAAAGCTGATTTGTTCTCAATAATAATGTATATACAAGATGAAACTTGTTTGTCAGAGTTTGGGACGGAATTAAGATCTTGTTAATGTCAGGGAAACAAGCTTCTACTTCCTACATGTTATGATTTGGAAACTAAAATTCCACTGTCTCCTAATCAGTGATAATTATTTGGATGTTTCAGAAATATGTCATCACACACAGGACAAAGCTGGGAAGCTGTTCTGTAAAAAGTTCTCATAGACTAAATCTTTTCCCCCTAATTGCAGTCATGGAGGCTAATACATGAAATATTCCGCAGGACAAATATTAAAGATACTTTTCTTTGATTCAGCCCCAGGTTTACCTAAATTTAAAGACAAAAGTTTCATGTGAGATCATTCAAATTCTCCCTGCCAGAAGAAAATAAATTACAGTATTTCTGCCTTCACCTTACCCAGGGGAAACAGGACATTTAGGAGTAGAAACAGGTCCAAAGATTTTGTTCTGGTGCCTAAATTACACTGAGTAAATTTCATTTACACAACATACTGAAAATAAATCTGGTTTGTAATGTTAATCATGTGAATCCTGGGAATGAGAAATTTTAATGTCATACTTCTCTTTCTGTGCAAGGTATGAAGTACTGGGTAATTTGTTCGTATTTATCCTGATTTATTCAGAAAGTTTGATTGAAAACAAGTTAAACCCTTTATACAAGCAAAGAAAATGCTTCATGAATCAAAAATTTTGGATTTTTTCAGAGTACACTTATGGGAAATAGACTCATTAGAACAGTCTGAGCTTTTAGTGCTATTTTTGCAATTTTTCCTTTTTTCTCTGTCGTTTCATACCAAATGTGTTTTTCCAATTGTATCCATTTCTTACAAGCTCCAAATTCTCTACTAGAATTTGATTGTCAGCTGATTTGAATCCCATAGACCATAAACCTACTGATAGCATCAAAGAACAAATATCAACTTTAGGGACACCTTTTCCTCCTCCTTCTTCTCTCTCACTTTTGTTTAGTAAATAAGACATTCTATTCTTGTTTTTTTTTCAATTTCATAGACTGCTATGAAGCTTTGATAGAATTCTACAGTTTTGACACCCGTTTCTTCTAAATACACACAACTGTGTGTGCACAATGTCAAACTCTATAATCACTCCTATAAATTCAGTTTATTTTATATACCCCAGAATCTAGGGCACAATTAATGAGGAAAAATTTTGTGCTAAGTTGTCTGGAGTTTTCATGCCCTTAGACCACTTTCAAAAAAATATTCTCTCAGTGATCAGCCATGGTTAGTTTTCTTTAGTGTCTGAAGCAATGCAAAGTTATGTGTTGAATTCAACTCTTTTTGCAGGTTAACATACTCATATGAGATGTGTTTTGAAAAAAAGAAACCAGTTTCTAGTGGTATGGAGTCACCCTCTTTGGTATGTAGTTAGTGTTGTGTGTTTTTAAAAAGTTACTGTCCACTAGTAGTCTAATTTCATTTCTTTTTTTTTCTAGTAGAATACCCCAAAGGTAATAACTAATACTTTTGTCATAATTTCATCAAGACCAAAGTGCGAAGATAGTAGAAGGAAAAGAAGTAAAGTAGGTGAGAAACTTTTAAACTGTGTTCTGTCCATACTGTCTAATTTAGAATTTTCTGAGACAATCTAACCAAGTTTTTTAGGGTATAGTGGTAGATTGATATTGTTACAGGTTGCTATTCTCATCAACTTTTAATCAGAAAATATACATTTTTATTGATTATGGTCAGTTTTAAGCATTAAAATTCTATGATATGCTTTCCTTTAAAAATACTTTTCTGCCACTTTTTAACCCACTGAATTAAATGATAGTCAAGGATTCAGTTACCTGTTGCTAAGATTGCTTTTTGCAGTCCCTGAGGAGATAAAAGAATGATCTGATGTTTCTTGCCTCTCATACTTTCCAGCTTCTGTACAGCGTCCCATAGCCCACACCGCATGTAGGAGAGGACCACACCACAGAGGCCTGGTTTACATTCATAGCGAATGTGAACTCCAGATCAGAGGAACCTGAGGGCCCACTACATGCTGCCTTCCTGTCTCTATCACCACATGCACCTGGAATCAGGTATAATCTTTCCTAGAATCACATATTTTAGGAGAAAACGTTGGAAGCTAAAGATAGAATAGAGACAAAAGTGTCAAACATGTATCAGGATAGTCAAATTCTCAGGTTCAAAAGTTATTGCTCTAAGAGGATAAATGTAGCTTAATGATTTTGTTAAATAAGTTTCACTTTGTAAATGTTATTTTAAAAATATTTTATTCATTTATTTGCAAAGAGAGTGAGAAAGATAGTGAATGGGTGCACCAGGGCCTCCAGGCACAGCAACGAACTATAGATGCATGCGCCACCCTGTGAATGTGGGTACTTCATGTGAGCACTAGGGAATCAAACCCAGGCCCTTAGGCATTGCAGGCATATCTCCAGCACCAAGTTATACTTTTGATCAGGTTTCTTTCTCTAATCCAAAAGAAATTGAGACTGGGTAGACACTGTGTATAGTAGTATAACTGTTGAATGAATTATTTGTATTTCACTTTTACTTGAGCATGTTTTTGCTGTGCCAAATGTTGAATTTGATACAGATATTCTCCAAGAATCTCATTTTTCTTGAATATTTACTACTTCTACCCAACTCTAAATAATTGTCATACTAAAAAGCAATAGAGAATCCATTATGGACAGTCTTGTCTGCTGAGTATTGTTTTGAGAAGCATGCTATGTGATGTTTCAAGGCTATGTTATTAGTTCTGTGTAATAATCCATTATTGTTTCTACTGTATAAAAAGTCCCATATTGCCAGTTTTTAATTTTAAGACACTGAAAAGAGTACTCTAGAAAAAAGTAGTCTTAACCTAAAATCAGCTCTTTTTCTTATGTAAAATATCTAAATAAATTTTATATACACATAACACATACACACATATGTGTGTATGTATGTATCTATACTATAATTGACTTAGTAGATCTCCAGCATGATGATATCTTCATTTATTCATTTCTAATAGATATTTCTGTGCTGTGTTTCAATGAACAACATGAGAGCAATTTTCATATTATAGTGCTTATCAATGGACAAAATGAGTAAAATCATGTCACTACTATGTCATCCATGAGAGTAGCTTCCACTCACATTTAATGTCACTGAGTGTATATGCCAGTTAGGAAGTGTGTGCTGGGTTACACGTAAGCAGTACTCAAGTAGTAGAAATGAATTAGTGTTGTCACCTCACAAAATAACAAGAAGAGCAGTAGATGTTACAGTTGGTAGGATGCCTTCATAATGTCACCAAGTACTAAGACTACTTCTAACTTTCTGTTCTAATATGTGTGTACCTACAAAGAGAGCAGATAACATCAAAACTCCTGCTACCACAGGTATGTTGAGTAAGAAGAACAGAAGGGAGAAAGGAAAGGGCAGGAGACAAGAGACAAATTTATGACCACTGAAGGTCTTGATAATATACCACCTATAACATGAATTAATCTATCTCATTATTCTGCATGTCCACAACAATTAAGAATGTTATTATAAATTTAGTCTTTAAGCTGTGGAAGGGCCTAGTTGCATAAAATAACAAAAGCTATTTTTTCCTGAGGAAGGAGAAAAACTATATTCATTAGTAAGTAGCAGTTTTTGTAAGGGGGCCTACAATGTAGTAGTTCTCTATTAATATTTTATGGCTTTATTTTTTGATTATATATAGTTCTGATTTATACTGTGTTTTAAGTATGCAATTTCATGGAAAGCACAGTTTATATAGAATGGCAAATGTAAGCCAAATGAGGTCTAGAAAAAATGTTACTAGTTGTGTGCTGTTTTTATGAGTTGAGACAAGATTCATTTATTGATAATATAACAACTTAGAAGATGATGGCAATAAACCCTCAAAACTTTTAGATATGTGATGAAAACGAAGCCAAAACTTTCTTGAGGAAAGAATACTGATTCAGATTACAAAGAATTGAGAGCTAGTATAACAGTAGCTATCAAGGCAGAAGAGACAGCTCCGTGATTAATCACACTTTCTTGCAAAGCCTGATAGTCAAGGGTTCTATTCCCTAGGATGCATGTAATGCTGCAAGTGGAACATTCATCTGCAGCTCATTTGCAATAAGAGGCCTTGCAAACCCATACTTTGTCTCTCTGCCTCTTTTTCTCTGTTTTTCTCTCCCTCAAACAAATAAAAAATTTTTAATGAAAAATAGACATACGAAAATATTATAAATTATATAGAAAACAATTAGGCTTCAGTTAAGATTCAGTGACAAATAAATGGGGCATCTGTTAGAGTATGTCTAGCTTACATGATTCTTAGATTCTCACTAAATAAGGAAAAATGACTTGATGGTTGACTTTATTCAGTCCCATAAATAAAAAGATGTCTCAATGTTTGCTTCTAAAATGAAAACCAAAAGAGTAGTAAATTCTTTAGTGAAATTCAAGGTCATTAAGGAAAATAACCTAAATGGGAGTGGGAAGAGATAGCCCAGTCCAGTCAGTAAGGTCAAGTCACTGCAAGCCGAAAGTCCTAATGACCTGAGTTCAATCCTCAGAACCAGTATGCAAACACTGAGAGTGGTATGCCTGCTTGTAATCCTGTGTTTGGAAGGCAGAAACAGTCACATCCCTTCTACTCACTTTTGAGCAAGTTCAGCCTATTTGACAAGCTCTAGGCCAATGAGGGACTTTATTCCAATGAGAGAAAGGGCGAGTAAGGGGGAGAAAGAGAGAGAGAAAGAGAGAAGGGAAAGTGAGAGAAATAGAGGGGTGAAGATGAGGAAGAGAAGGAGGAGAAGGTGTTCCCAAGGTTGTCCTCTAGCCTCTGCACGCATGTGCACATATGTACATGCTCGCTCACACAAACAGGCATAACTAAACACACAAGCACAAAAATGCACAAAAAGAAACAGAAGACTCAAATGGCATCTAGAGATTAAAATGATCCAATACTTCATCTATCTAAATAATTGGTCATCCTATATATTGAATTAACCACTTGACAGACTAAAAGAACCTGAGTTATGGGGAATGCTTTCTAAGGTTTTTTTTGTTGTTGTTGTTGTTTAACCGTTACTCTTTTTAACTTTCCAGGTCTAAGTGAAGCACTTACTCAGTAAGTGTAATGCTACTTTCATGATTGTATTGCAATAATTCTATCTACATTTATAATTCTTTTGTCACAGATCATGGTACAAAATATTTTACACCTCAAAAAGCTAGTAAATCTCTAAAATTTAAAAATATTTTCACTCTGGTACAATTTCCTAAAAACTGCTGTAAGTGGCATGCAATACTAGAATTTATGCATGTTTATATTAAATACAATAGATTATAATATTAAGTTTAGGAAAAAAATCAAATTCAGCATATACATTTATAACCTTTATTAATCCCATGGGAGAAAATATATGTATGTATGTATGTATGTACTATTAATTTAAAAAGCTAGTTTCTAACTTTTCAAAATCCTAATATATAGAAAAGTAAATTTCTCACACTTTATGACACATTCCAATATTAAATTTGACTTAACATAATGTCTTCTCAATTTATGGTTATGTATACAACCGGACTGGTATAATATAATTTGGGATTCAAGTTATACTCACCCTTTGGTTTTGTTAGAGACATCATCCTGAAAGCTTAAACTTTAAGTAGGTCAGTGAGTCCAACTTACTATCCAGTGAAGAAATTGCCTCTACACAACTGTCAATAAATCATTCAATTTGCCTAAGCCTCAAAAATCTAAAAATTGCTTTCTCTTTTCTTACTAAAGTATTCCCTATAACAAAGAATCAACATATGGCCAAATTCATTATACAGAATACTTCTACCTACATCTTTTTCTTGAAATACAGAAAGTTTAATGTAGTCTATTAATGAATCTTAAAACAATTTATTCATTTACAATATAGCCTACTATGGTTTTAATGAGAGCTTTACTAAAATCCCTAGAATTATCCTTTGACTACTCCAGTTCTCTCAAAAACATAATGAGAAGCACTTTCAACCGCTTTGTTCAAATTTCTGTGGCCCTCAATTACTATCCCAGTTAATAACCTGTCAGACCAGGAGAGAAGTCAGAAGAAATACCTTTTTTCTTTATTGTAAATAAAGATCATCTTAAATAGCCATGTTAGTTTTCCTAAGTCTTACTATGATTTCATTTACTTTGGTCAATGCTGTTGACAACCTCTGTATGTATGTTTTTAAAAGCTCAAACTTCTACTGGAAGGAAGGAAAGGAACGAGGAAGAAGAGGAAATTAAAGAAGGGAAGAAGAGAAAACAATTTTATTTTCATCCTTCAAACTATACGTAATTCTTTAGTTATCATCAATAATCTTTAAACAAACACTTAAAGTTCTTTTTTATTTTCTGAGTGCAACAAATCTCTAAAAGACATTTGAACTTGCATAATTAGTTCATTATTGAATTAAAAAAACTTACTGATGAAATTCAAAATGAATCTTACTTGAGTCATTTATCCTTTTATCTTGAAGATCATTGTTTGAAAAGATCAGGAAATTTTAAGTGGTTCATGCTCTGCCTCTATAAAAATGGAAAATTACAATAAAATACGACTCCTCTAGTTGAGGCAGGAAGCTTTAGTGACAGACTCCTGTATTAACCCATGTTCAGAGTTATCCTGTGTTTAGGTTCCAGCTAAGATTCTTTAGAGAAACTTGCAGTCAAGGTTATTGAGCTTAACTCATTTTTCAGGCAAACTAGAGTGAGCTTAGCTCATTAAACTAATATTCCATATGTTCAGAAACTTTGTGTCCATCATGTTTAGTGACCCTGAGTTGAGCAAGACCAGAAGTGTTTGCACCATTTTAATATGTTGAACATGCACATTATCACCTTCAGCTGAACATGCCCAGAAATGTGCCTGCATCATTCCTTCTTGAACTATGCCCGTGAACTCAGCATACTCAAAAACGTGCACCTTGAAGTGAACAAGTACAGAAATGTGGCCACCCCTATTTCCTAAATGGATATGTAAGGCTCTTCAAGTAAAATCAACAGGTTTCTCTTCTCAGGGAACACATTGCTTCAGAGTACTATCTTTACTCTTTTCTCTCCTGGCTTCACTTGGCTTTGCAGTGATTATGCCATAAACCCATTTCTTTTGGATATTGAAGCAGCACTGAAGGAGTTTGAGCAGCAACCCAGGATGCTGTCAGGACTAGCTTGAACACAACAGGAGCTGCTGTGACCCATGTGAATTCTGATCACCTACCTCTACCCTCTGACCGTGAGCATCAGCAAAAACCTGAGCCTAGGTTATGGGTATTTTCAATCTGCTGATACATATTCTTGTTTATCTCCTACTTCACTTCTTATCATTTACCAGATTGTGTCAGCTCCCTCTAACCCCTTTCTTCCTCAGAACACTGACTAAGCACTTTCAGAACCCATCTCCCAACTCACAATTCATCATACTCTAAATAAAATCCTTTTACTTTTGTAAGTCCTGAATTTGTATTGACCATTACCAGCTTACACAACATAACTTGATAAAAGTTGTGCAAATTTTCAGTAGTTCAATTTTTGACATGAATAAATATTAAACATAACCTAGTAAACTTTAATGAAACATATTAATTTAAACTCTAGTGCTATACAGTTTAGGTCAAAAGTAACATGTATGGGCCAGAAGGCAATTTTTTTCCATTCAAAACTCATATAACTTTGATGAATACTGCATAATATGTTGTCATATTTCTTTTTTAAAAATATTTTATTTATTCATTTTCTAGCAGAGATAGAGAGAGAGAGAGAGAGAGAGAGAGAGAGAGAGAGAGAGAGAGAGAGAGAGAGAGAAAGGAAGAGAGAGAGCACCAGGGCCACACCTTGTGGGTCTGGCTTATGTGGTTACTGGGGAATTGAACCCGGGGCCTTAGGCACTGGAGGCAAGTGCCTTAACTGCTGAGCCATCTCTCCAGCCCAGTTGTTGTCATATTTCTTATTTTGACAATTGTTTAAAATAATATTTTAGACTTTGCTCTTTATATTCCTTCACATTCTTACATTCTTCCTGTGCTTATCGTTTGAGGATAACCAGTCTCAGATATCAGGATTATACTTTCTTGAAGTTTGAGACTAGCTGCTAAGAACTCTAAATTACATATACAACTATAAATTACTTATATTTCTATTAAGTATCCAAAATACGGTGGTCACTTCATTATTCAAATAGTATTGTGGCTACATCTGTCTTAACTAATTCCTCACAGTCCTAATAATTTCTGTGAAAGATGAACTTTTTAAAACAAGTTTTCAACCATCTAGCCGAGGCTGGCCTAGGACTCATTATGTATCCTAGATTAGTAGATTAGTTTTAGACTCAGGATGTGCTGATTTTATACCCTTGCTGATTAACTTAGTCATGATAAAACCCTGATATCTCATATAATTTTTCATATACTGTCATTTGAGATGATAATGAGGAAATCAATTAATTTTTTTCTCTTGTGGTTCATGGCTGACACACATGTAACCAAAAGACACCCTAACAAGAAAAAAATCAAATGAATTTATTTAGAATAGGTTTTAATTGGCACGTGAGTATTCATAAATTAGGGAGGAAATCATAGCCAATAGTTTTAGAACCAATCACCTCTGCTTGCAGGTGTGTGAAGAACTGTTAATTCAAATTGACACTTTTGTTTTAGATAAGGACTTATATAGAGAAATATACAAGAACCCTTCACAATTTTCTAGTCATTCTGACTCACGGTTTTTAGTTCATGTGTCTCCTTTAGTCACAGGCATTTGAAACACAAATTTATTAGCTAGAGATCAATGTCACTTTCCTAACACTCACCTTTGCATTTCCAAAGGTAATATTGGACCATAGCAATACTATTTTTGACCCAGAAGAAAAAAAAAGTATCTTTACTTGCTTCCAAATAACTTAACTCCCCTATTTAATATGGGTTAATCTTCACATGTAAATGTGAATCACTGTTATTTTTATGAAGATAACTAGCAAAGGGAAAAGTGACTATTACAGGTGTTCATCTACAAAGCTAACTATAAATTATAGCTTTCATCACTTTGAAAATTCACTTTTCATATATGTGGAATGCTTCATTATGAAACACTATTTGTTATAAATTTCTCACTGTTTTCTCTTTAGCCATATGTGCTGAAGACAATTCCTTCACTCAACGTAAATGATGTGATAATAGGAAAACGGAAAATCATTTCATCTGGTAGTTAAATAAGCTACATGTTCTAATGTGCAAAAATAGCTAAAGGTGACTTAAGAATCTTTAAGAATAGCCCATCTTCCTGGAATATTACTCTTTGTTTTAAGAGAAAAAGAGAGAAATGAATTCTTACTTAGAGTGTAATAGGATTCAGAAAAATGCACATGGCTAATTATATGCACACTAGACAGGTTATGCTGGCCTGAAGGAAGCATTTTGTTTACTTTTGAAGGTCCATTAAACCAATGTTTTTTAAATGTAGTACACAAACATTTGAGAATATAATGTAATAGTTTGGGATTATGGGCTGGGAAAATAGGATAACCACATGAAACTTGTAATTGTTCTCATGGACCATTTTTAAAACTGATTTCTTGTGTTTACTTTATATGACCATTACTAATGGTATGAATAAAACTACTTTTATTACTCAGTTGTAGTCATAGCTATACTGGGAACTGAGCTGAAAGTCTTGTAGCTGTGCTTTATTGGACATTGGAGGTTTAACAGGGGATATGGTAACACCCAGATGCAGAGATGTTCACAGGATCACAGTCTCAGGACATTCTTCCTGTGCCTGGATCATCAAAATCTCTAACTTGACAAACTAAACTATAACTAGAAGAATAGTTCAGAAAAAAAATAGAGGACACATTAAATTTTGACAGAATTAAAGTAGTATTAAGAGGTCAGAATATATGACCCTAAATATACCACTTTGGAATAAACTGAAGGTAATTAAGAGGGAACAGAATCAAGAAAAGCTTCATGCCTTCCTCAATTTGTCTAAAATGAAGACATAATTACAGATGATTTCTCATCCCTACCACCAGAAAGGAAGGAGGCTGATAATAGACAAATGTAGACCACATCAGCCTGGAAACAACACCAGAAGAATTTACATTAAATATTTCAATTTACTTGCCTTATTTCAAATTGCTGCCAGGAGACACTGAGAGTATCTTCTCCAATTCATTTCTCTAAAAACTCAGAATTCTTTAAGAGTCTTAATAGCCAGACATGGTGGCCACACCTTTAAGACCAGCACTAGGGAATTCAAAGTAGGATGATCATCACTATGAATTTGACCCCAATCTGAGTGAATCATAGTGAATTCCAGGTTAGCTTGGGCTAGAGTGAGACCCTACCTTAGGGAAAAAAGAGGCTTCATTAACCATATTTATTTGTAAAAATATTTGTTTATTTATTTGAGATAGAGAAAAAACAGATAGAGAGAGAGAATGGATGTATGTGTCAGGGCCTCCTACCACTGCAAACCAACTCCAGATGCATGTAGCATTTTGTACATCTGACTTTATGTGGATACTAGGGAATGTAACCCTGGCTATCTGGATTGCAAGCAAGTACCTTTAACCACAGAGTCATCTCTCTGGACCCTCCCCCCCCCCTGCCCCGCATAGACCATGTTTCTAAGCCAAAATTTTGACATTTATTTACTCACTGTGTAACTTCTCTGTTTGAGAAATATCTTAAAAAGTGTTTTTTTGTTAGTCTGTCATAACCAGATTCTGCCTTAGCACAAACAAAATATAGGTTCTGAAACTAAATCAAGGCTAGTTCCAAATAGTTCTCCTTGAAAAGAGATTATAACAAATTACAGTACTGTTATTTGGACAACTTGAAAGCAAGCATACTATATTCAGACTTAGTGATGAGGAAGTCCTTCCTTATATTCTGAGAAGCCACAATCAATTAAAGCAACATATGATCCTTTGATTATTAACTGGTTTTACGGTTATCATGGTTAAGGACTGCATATGAGGGAGAATATGCGGTTTTTGATTCTCTGTTCCTTGATGGTTTTAGGAGACTTCAAATACTTGGGGCCTGGGAAGCTTCTATCCAAGTTTTCTTTCTCAAGGACTCTTGCACTCTGTAGTACAGAATCTTTAAGTAGTAACAGAGTAGATATAGATTAACCATGATTTAGGAGCTTCTCATGTGCAATAGCTCAAGGATTAAAGCTCAAACCTAATAAATTATAGTTTTGAAATACATCCATGATCCTCATAACTCACTTAAAGAAAGCAAAACAGCCCACACAATGGATGAACATAGAACAAACTTAGTACTTATGCCTGGGAAACAGAATTAGGTGAGGTCACTGCTTTGTATTCAGCTTCTGTACTAAACCCTAGAAGACCAAAGCAAAATGGAGTCACTCAACATGTGTCACATGATCACACTGAGTCATTACAGAAGTGGAGAGGTCCTAAAATACAGCATTTTTGATTAATGAAAACTGTAGATTCAGCTCAGCCAATTGGAAAAACCCCATCCATCTGATTCATAGTGATAAGGACTGGGCTTCTGCTTTATCCCTCACAAGAAAATTTACCCGCTGTTCAACAATATTCTTCCTCTCCTCCTCCTCCTCTTCCTCCTCCTCCTCCTCCTCCTCCTCCTCCTCCTCTTAGCTGTTTTCTCGTTCTCACCATACATTCATTCATGCCAAGAGAAGCATTCATTCTATTTTATTGAGTTAGGTACTGGCCAATATTAGAATCACAAGAAAAAATAGCACTTTAAATAAGATGTATTTTAACTTTGTCTTTTGACATTTCATATGGGAAAGAAGTCTAGTATGTGGCATCTTTAGAAAGACTGTGTACAGTGGGCATCTTTACCAAGTACAAATAAGTTAATATCTGAACATATTGTGCCCTCTTTATAAAAAGGAAACTCTTAAAATGCATCATTTTTTCTTAAAATAAATGTCCTATAAAAACAATATTGCTTGAATATTCTATCATTTAAACAACCATTGTTTGGTAGTTGTTTAAGCAAGAATTAAAAACATGAATGCACAGAAAGTACAACTCAGTGAATAACCTCATATAATATAACTAGAAACGATGAGGATGGAATCATGTCAGTGTGTCCATCTCCATGATCTAAAAATATAATTATTCTTAATAAAAAAGTATAGAAAAGATAATGAGCAATTTTGATCACAGGGTTAAATTTGAAAGACACGGGAGTCCATCCTCATAATTTCCAGTTGTGTAAGGTCAGCTAGTCCTGACCTACTGACCCAAAGACAAAAGAAGCAAAAAGCTAGAAGTCCAGGAAAATGTTATACAATTTGCGTTAGTACCATTAGAATTTATGTCAGTCTGAATTAAGTACATTTAAGGAGGTTATTTGTTTTATTTATTATTTCTAAAAGTATATACACTTTCACAGCATGTATTTTTGCATGTAAACATTTTGCAGAGTCTTTTCAGTATTGCTTTTACATGTAACAACTCAATCTTCATATAATGTCTTCAATTTAGTGCTATTTTTATCCTCACAATAATGCAACAGAATGCAGCTACAGAAAAGTTCTTGTTTAAGAAGGCCAAACAGCAAATGTGGAATTCATAATAAAAACTCCCTTTTGCAACCATGTGTGACACAGCCCTGCTGGGAGTGAACATCTGAATGTTTGAAGTGGCCACTGGGTGCATCTACCTGATGAAACTGCAGAGATCTGAAACACAGGTGAAATGCTCAAGTGGGCCAACCTTACTGCCGAATCCACATCCAAAGTTCTTCTTTCACAACCTAATGACCACTCAGACTCTTGGAGATGAGCTTATACTATGCAGATGGTTTACTAGGCTAATACCTAATTACTAATCATCATTAAGTGACTATCAAAAGAAATGAAATGCATTAACAATTACATTCCAAGAGCTTAGCAGAGCCAAATGCACATGGCACAATTGTTACTGAGCATTTATTTTGCCCATCATTTAACACCCATAATATCCTTATGATATAGGAATTACTAGTACTAATATTATTCTAATTCCACCTCACCTACAGTAATAGAGGTTCAGATATATTTAATGACTTGTTCAATTTCCACAGTAATAAAATGATATAAGAATGATATGAAACAAAGATTTTCCAATTCCAATTCCAGATGCTCTTATTTCTACAGAAAAATGCATCCCACATACACTGCATAGTGGTCTGTAATTGTTATGCTTATACATTGTCATTAAGATTTTGTTGTATATAAGTTCCTATTTTATTTTCTAGATTCATAGTGTAACCACTGAATACTCCTATTTTAATATAAATTGTGTTATATATTTCATCTATGTTTCAACACTTGCTTTTGATAAAAGATACCGCTGTAGCTGTATCATTTCCATAATTTAAGTATTAAAAAGAAAACAAAAATTAGGAAATTAGGGTTATAGTTTTTTTCCTATAAGAAACCATTTGTTATATCTGGAACACTGATTTTTCTAACACAGGTAATTTCTGGCTTGAGAAAAAAAAATTCTTTTATACACAGCTTAAAAATTATAGTGTGCTTAACAGTGCAGTATTTGTACCTTTGATTTTCTTTAGCCTTCATTGATTGTTGATTATATTTTTTACATCTTTGAAATCTCAAGATATATTTTATGTGCTTCTATAGGCATTTATTTTTAATATATACATTATAAATAGCAACAGAGATCCTTAATTGCCACATTTAATTCTAAGAAATGATACCCCTTTTCAGAAAAAAAAATCTATGAAGCATCCCTAGAAGTCTTACCCTTCCACTTCTTCAAATTAAAGTGCTGGTGTGTGATACATGCTGAGCCAAGTCAAATGAGGAACAGTCCGTTATACAGTTGAAAAACACATTCAAGAGAAAAGTCAATGATGTTTAACGTGCTACACTAATGGAGGAAAGTGTGTTCCTTCAACATAGATCTTCCCTGAAGTATATCTAAAGGTCTCTTTGCCACTGGCATCAACCAGCAGAAACATTAAGCTCTTTTGGCTCTTTTAGTGGAAAGATCCAGCTTGACCTAAGTCATTTCAGGTAAAAAGTGCACATGATTTAGGAGCTCTAATGCAATAGTTAATAGCCTTGCTAGAGTAGCACATTTTATGTCCCCAGTGCCTTCCTGTTTCATTCTCTTTAATTATCCGACATTTTAGGCATGCTTCTTTCCATCCAACTTCCCTGTTGTTTTAAAGTTAATTACTGTTCATAATCATAGGGCTGGATCATTGAGAAAGAAGAAAGAAACCATTTTCTGAAGTCATGTATTTTCCCTGCTGATAGCAGGGTTAGTCCCTAAAGAGTATTTCTAGCACATTGTCCATTCCAGTTACAATTGTCTCCAGAGACATGATTTCTGTAATTTTCCCTGAAGCATCATTTGACCCATTATTAATTTAATGGATTTTATGATTTTTTCCTTTTATACACAAAACATACATTCCATTTCCTTAATTTGATCTCATTTTCACTAGATATGAGACCCCATAATGGCCTAAGTAATCTCTCTCCATTTTCTAGTAACTACTTTCTCTCCATCATACAGTGACATAAAATGAGCATGAAGTAACTTTTGCACTTTATAATGCTAAATTGGATTTACAGCAATTCATTGAAAAAAATGAAACTATATCTTCGGATCTTTACCTTTCACCCATCCAAGCACTAAGCAGGCACAGCCCTCCTTAGATTCTGAGATCAGACACGTTCAGGGTGGCAAGGCTGTGGACAATTTCTTTACCTTTCTAAAGTATCATATAGTTAAAATAACTTCTCAGAGGAAAATAAATACAAATCCTCTTGGATAATTAGAACCTTCTAAAATTTCATTTTAAAGGTTGGAGATATACTCACTCAGTATATAATATGAAAAGTACAATGTCAGCAATTAAGAAAAGTCTCATGAATTTTGCCCCTAAATGATTTAATATTTCACTTTATCAGTCTTTCAAAAATACTTTATCTTTCACCTGCAAGGAAAGAAATATGTAAGTATAATGCATTTTAATATATTGTAAAGTGTTATGAAATACAAAAGATCACAAAAGATAAAAATTAGCATGTAAGTAGATGATTACTCTTCATTTATAGTACCGATCTCCTATCTATTGCTAATAGAGCTGCTCCATTCTTTTTGCTCTCTAGTGCCTTAGAAGTGGTACTTTGTGGTTATAAATTACATGTGGTTTTGAGAAATGATAAAGAGCTTAGCTTTAAATATATTATCTTTATAATACATATGTGCTGATTCATATATATGTATATATAATACCCTTATAGATAATATCTTTTATTTCCTTCATTTTATCAGTAGATACCATCTATTATGGATTAACACTAGGTTCAGGCTCTGGAAAATATCACAAAAGACATTAATAAGAGAATCAAATTAATTTTTTAAATAACTTGTGTATGTCTTTGGACCCATCACAACTGAAGATCCAAAAGGAAAAAAAAAACACTATGTGGATTTTATTTTAATTCTAACTAGGTGGCTAGTCATAGGGATAGATGACTGGTCAAAGTGTTATGATCCAGTAGTTAATATACAGGAGGGGGTGGAGTTAATAAGGCCCATTTACTCAGATTCTCTATTGTGTTTTTGCTTCTGAGATTAGTGTATATCTTTCTTCTTATACAGAGAGGGGGACCTCTCATGGGAATGCTTAGGAGCCTACATCAGAAGTATATCAAATAATTATTTTCCAAAGATATCAGAAGAGAGCAGTGAGAGAAAGGCAGAGTGCTTCTTAGTCTGCTTTTTTTTAAGGTGTCAGATACTGAGGTAGATTGCCTTCAGCTCAGAGGAAATGATACAAAGGAGGAATAAAAATGGAAATAGAACAAACTAAGGCTCAGGAGAAACTTGTATTGAAAGAAAAAAAATGTCAGTATATAATTTTTTGAGGGAGTTAAGTAATTAGCACATAATTGGGAAAGGAAACAGGTGACACAGATATGTAAATTCATGTGGGAGGATCAATGCCATAGATATAATCTTCAAAGCGCGTTACCAATGTGGATGAGAGTGAAAAGCACATACTTTAGTGTCAGATAAACATAGCTTTGAGTTCTTTTCCATCCTACCCACTGGTAAGGACCTGGTAAGTCAAAATTCCCTTCTCTCATTATCTCCTCTTATAAAATAGACATAATATTGTCTGAGGATACAATACTTATAGGTTAAAAGAGATAAAGTTGGACAAGATCTCTGTAGATGTCTTTACTTAGTAGACAAACAGCCTTTTACCTTCCCTTCATTTTCTTTTCTAAAAACCTAGTGGAAGATAGTATATTAGATCTATTTTATCTCTTTTCTATTATCTACCTCCAATCTATATCTATTTATTGCCTGTAATCTTTGTATCTATAAATCAATCAATCAATGATTTTTGGGGGGCCAAGAAGTTCCACAATCTACCATAGATCTACAAGTGAAAAAAAAATCCCTGGATGGTTGGCAGTTGAAGTCCAAATCCATGGTATGAAACTCAAAAATCAGGAATGGTGATCTTCAAATACAAGAAAAAATTAGTTTTCCAATCTAAACAGAAAGAAACCTGGCCTTCTCTACACCCTTTTGTTATATTTGGACCCTCAGTAGATTTCAAGATGTTTATGAGGGCAAATATTCCTTGGTCAGAGAGTGATTCAAGTTAACCTCTTGCAGAACCATCTTCAAAGGTACAGAAGAAATGATATTTACCTTCTATCTAGTTATCCCTTATCTATGGCAAGCAGATACGAAATTAACCACCACTAACGTGTGTTACCAGAAGCAGGCAACCATCACTGTCCTCCTCAGAATGAAGACAGAGAGGCTCAGAACACAGCGTTCAGCATATTTCCCAGCCCACCTAATTCAGCTATCTGTTAAGTAGTCGTAAAGCTGAGTATACCTTTTGCTAAGGTAAACTTTAAATCTTCCGAGTTTAACATTTTCTTTTTAATTAGCTTACGTATTGTCCTACCTGGAGAAATTTTTTAATAGGCACTTTTTCTGTAATGCAAAGGAACTGTATAAACAAAGCAGTTTCATTAAAAAAATACTTTCTCAGGACAATTATTATAGGAGAAAAATCATTGCATATCAGAATGCTGAGGAAATTTTCAAAGAAGAGAGAAGCAATATATAATTACTTTCATTAATCTTATTTTCAACATTTGAAAATGAAATGCTAAGCACATGTTTAGGTCCAGATATTATAGAGTGTCTTTAAAGCATATTTAAATTCCAAATAAACCCAGTGGCGTTTCCTCCCCTACTAAGTTTCAGGTATTCTACAAGTGCCCACTCTTACTAAGCAGGCATGGAGGGGCTACGAAGAGAGGTTGATCCATGTGATATGATAACACTGTGAACACTCACCAGGTGCTTTCTTGTGTAAGACACTGAGGTTCCACAGAAACACATTAAGAGACACACACCAGCACAAGGCCCCTTTCCAGGACCCAGGGCAATTGACTCCTATTTTTCCTAGGATTAGACCTGCTCCAACATTAGAAACTTCTGAACACAGAACCATTGAGAATAATATGTTCAGTGACCTCTAGGAGACATTTTCCAGAAAGAAAACCTATGGATCCTGTTTTCAAAGTGACTCAAACGGCTTTTTACTACAAAGAGCTTTTTCAATTAGAAAGCTGGAAATCAGATAGTGTGAGCATGTGAGGTAAGAAGGGCAGGCAAAGTAGGGCTCCCCATGGCTCCCTAGGAGTTCTTTCTCATTAATTCAGCTCCTTCAAGAAACCCGGGTTCTCCTCCTTTGTCCTTGAATGTCTGTACATATTCCGTTATTCCTTCAAGTCTGTGAGGTAACCATTACTTTTAAAAATGCTTTTGTTTTATAAGAGGTAGCCTTTTGCCTCTCCCACAACAAGAAAATATAATTACTAAATACTACAAGCGGTGGCCTGTTTCTAATCACAGAGAGATTAAATGAGGGGATCATTTGACAGTCTCTGTATGTTGGAAACATCAACTAATGACCTTTATTACTAACGACCTAGGCCCTCAGGCAACCAACCCAGACAACACTGATTAAGAGAGAAGCCTGCTGGCTTTTATGACTATATAAAATAGAAGGAATCTTTGTGCTAATAGAGAAGGCTAGAGCACAGAAAGAGAAGGAGAAAAATGAATGAGCTATAAAATTGCAAGGCTTTTTCCTTTATGTGTGTGTTACAAGCTAGAAAATCAGTCCACAAATATGAAGGTTCAGAAATAATTGTGAATGGATTCACGAAACTATATGTTTGGATTGCACAAATCTTTTTTTTTTTTTTAAATCAAGTCATGGGCTGTGTATTTTCTTTTAAAAAATGTGTTATTTTTGTCAAAATACAACTACAGAAATCACCAAGCCTTGGCAGAGTCCTCTCAACTTCCTCCCTGACTTGCTTAGAGAGCAGAGCCATTACTAACAGCAGCCTCAGGGGTCTCTCATGTCAAGGGCTCTCTCTGTTCCCAAGTGGCACCAGGCCCTGCTCCCTGCTTCTCAGGGCAAGGTGTTCTTCACACCGACATCACCCACTGCGTGAAACAGTTCCCTGAGATTCCTGTCCAAACCCTTTAACCATTGCTCCTTTGTACCTTGCAGGCTTAGACAAGAGAGCCAGCTCTGATCACCTTTCTCGCTTTTAAAGGATTTCAATATGTGAATGGATTGTGTTCTCAACTGCTCACTGATTCTCAGTCCTGAAGTTGTTCACATCTAGAGACAGTATTTGAGATCACAATAAACATCCCCCTATTAAAAGTAACTTGAAGTAGAAAGTTTGTGAAAAGACACAAAACCAGACTGAATAAAATTAAAACATCCCTAGAGATAATCACTTTAGAGTTGTTTATATTTCTAACAAATGTTTCAAAATTTTAAGTGCATATCATGTTTTTATCTCAAGATACATTGTGAAGATTTCCCCCATCATATTGAAAACATTCTTTTAAAATTTTTATGTATTCATTCATTTATTTTTACTGACAGTGTATGTTGGATACGGGGAGTCTAGTGGCCCAACAGATATCCAAATAAAAATAGGTCAGAAACTAGCTGATTTAAAACCAGGACATGATTATTACTATTTCATTCAGACTCCTGGTTAGTATGTGACTTATTTGTAAGAAATGATAACTAATCACATCTTAGCTTTGAGGTTAAAGTATGCTGACTATGCAAGCATGAAAGCTTGAGGAAGCCTGAGACAGACAAGAGTTCAGAACCCAGATTAATATAAGGCTGTGTCCAAACAAGCTTCTAACCCCAGTCCTGAAAAGGAGAGCAGGGAATCACCTAGGCTCATGGAAGACAGCAAGCTCTACTATCAGTGAGACACTCGGGATCAAAATGAGAATGGAGGGAAGAGCATCAGAGTGGGATATCCCAGGTTCTGCTTTGGCTACCCCGGGTGAGCACCTCCTGCAGCAGGTGAGCACGGGGGATGCTGCCAGTGCAGGTATATGCGTACACCACACATACTACACCACACACACTGCATTACACTCACACATACATGCAAGCAGGAAAACATTAATTTAGCTAACATCACTTTAAAATACTCTCTGACATAAGACACAGAATTCGATCACTGTTAGAAGAAAACCTAAGTCTATCTCTTTGTGACCATTTAATTAAGACTATATTGTATAAGAAAATCTTCAGAATTTAAAATGCCTATAATGTTTGTCCTCCTCTTTGCATTGATGTAGTAGAGATTAGTCGTGTATTCTTTTCTTCAACAACTATTCAGGATAAAAGGATGCCAAGAGTCTCCAAAAGCAGAGAAAACAGCATAAAGTAGTTTGGCCTTCATGTAGCTTGTATTCTTATAAAGGAAGAATGTCTTATACACTCTACGACAGCAACATAGTTTGTTTCTTTCCATGAAGTCAGGGTTTCATGAATATCAGTAACTTCACCAAGTACATAGGTTTCATTGGCAGCTATTTGCCAAGTCACCCTTACTACCTTCATATCTGGCAAAGAAGTTGCTTTTATTACAACTGATATTTACATCATGTCACACATTACACATCACATAGTAAATATACCTCATCTATCTATCACCTATTATCTATCTACATAGATTATAGAACGGCTACAAAGGGTTAAGAAGGTCACAGCAGAAGTTAATGAATGTCAAAGATGTTTAATAGAGAAAGAAGCAGGGGTGGGAGTTGAGAGGGAGGCTGAAGGAGCTCTGAGGAATGATAATGAATCGTTCTGGAGGCACTGCTGCAGAGCCAAACCCCAGGGTCCCAGGTTTGGGATGTTTGGGACTCCCAAGGGCATATAGAGGCAAAAGAAGGAACCAGGACCACATGGTTGAGAAGGTGGACAAACAGATGTTAGTTCCAAAAAGACAATCACGTGGATAGGATGGACAGATATGATCATTCAATATGGCTGTATCAAGAGTGGGAACCAAGCTAAGCTGAAGACCCTGGGACAGTCAAGAATCCTCTGCTTATCCATGGATGTAGACACCAAGTGATTAGATGATGGGCGGGAAAGGTAATGGCCACCCACAGTGTTAGAGGTCCTCTCCTTGATAGGGTTGATAGAGAGTATTGTATTTATTCCTCATTCTGGTGTGCTTGGTGAATTTTAAGACCTCATTTTCCTAATAGAACTTTAATATTCCCTGTGCTCACATGGTCCTAATTGGTTTTGGTAAATTTATAGGGTGGCAACATTTTTACTCTTAGGAATAAGTTATGTATTAGCCCTTATCTTACGGGTGGTGTTGGATAAATAGTGGTCTTTATGTGTCCTCCAAACTACACAGTTATTCTGTCTCTGGGTTTGGAATCAAAATGGAGTCCAAAGCTGCTTATAAGATGGAGTCTCTGAAAGCACAGTCTGAAAAATCCTTTGCTTAGCACAATAGAGAATAACTTAGAGCTGGACACAGCCTGATCTCAACAGAGAAAGTAGAGAAAGTAAGGAAGTGATAGACATGTATTAGATTTCTGGGAGAGGTAAAACTTTTGCTAAGGTCTGTTGACAGTATGAATTAAAAGTTGAGGTGAATTGATAACTATGAGAACAAGTGTGAATGTTGCATTTTATTAAAGGAAACAAATGTAACCTTGAACATCCCAGGGAACAAGAAGGTCAGTGGCAGAAGAGAGGATCTGGCAGGAGGAGAGAGAGTGTCCAGAGCTGATGTCCATAGTGCCCATGGGGCATAAGGTGAGCGTGAGGTGTGGAGGCAATGCAAGATGATTACTCCTCTGGGTTCCACTAAGAGTTGCAACTTCCACTTCCAAAAAGGGGTGAGTTATGGGGGCTTGCTCACTTTGTTTGGTGGTGTGTATGTGTGATGTACTTTCCTGCGTATATGTGTTCCTAGGTATGTGAGCATGTTTAGACAGGTACTTGTGCACACGCTTATGCAGGTCATAGGCTGATATCAAGTGTTCTTGTGGTCACTCACCACCTCATTTTATGAAGGAGGATCTCCATGGAACCAAGAGCTGACCTACTTAAATGGATGAGCCAGCCAGTGAGCCCCACAGGTTCCTTTGTCTCCATCACCCCATTAATGGAATTATAGATGAATGCTACCATGCATGGCGTTTTACATGGGCTCCGGGGATCAAAACTCATATCCTCATGGTTCCTGGAAAGTTCTTTACAAGCTGAGCTATGTCTCCAATACCTTACAATTGCTGGGATAGGACATCATCAGGCACTGAGCTCCAAGGATGAGCTTTCATAGGTTTTACCCATGCTGGAGTGGGCTTTCTGGCAATACAGCTGCCTTAGGGCATCCATGCAGCTCTAAGTAACCCCTCACCTGTGCTTGGTAAAGAACCCTAATAATCTCATTAGCTCATGAAATTGGATTTTGGTGCAATTGTAATTTGGGTCTTTTTTCTATGCCCTATTTAGAGTGAAAGGAAAATCTCTTCCATGCAAACAAACTCAAACATGATCTTGGGAACATGCTCCAAGTTCTAGTCAGGTGATGACTTGACTGACCATGCTATCTAAAAATGGTACTGACAGATTCTTGGCAGGGTTGTTTTGATGCCCTGGCATTAAAGCATATGACTGCCTTCATCCCTCAAAGTCATGTTAAATTGTGAGCATGATTATTTTTTCTATTTAATAGGCAGGGAAACTGAGGGACAAAGAAATAACTAAACACATGTCAGGTTTACAGCAGGTGAATTGCAAAGCCGGGGATATGTTCCCAGATTTGTACCTGGGAAGTTTGTGCTTCTAAACAGGTAATGGTTTCCTCATAAGTTCAACCATATATTTGAAATGTTTGATAATAAAAACTATAAAGGTAAATAGTAATGAAAACAGACTCTAATGTGACTCCAAAATATTTCACCATTTTGCCTTATATCAATCTCTATTTCTTCCCCTTGAATATGGAAGGACCAATTATTGTGGTAAAGGCCTAGAATATCAGTTCCAAAGTTATGTGATACAAGATAATATTCCCCATCCTTCCTGGAGACGTGTTACTGACTTTCTCCCAAACTGGATCTAAAGTAATTCTGATGAAGGCCCCGCTGACAAGGATCTGAAGCTGGCTTCTGGCCAACAGTCAACTAGGGGATGAAGATCTCAGTCTGAGAATCATGAAGGAAATGAAGCCTAATAATAAACACTGAGGATTGCAAAAAGAGCCTTTCCCAGCTGTGTTTCACACCAGCTCCCTGCAATGGAGGAGTCTCAGATTGCAACCTGGTGAGAGTCCCTGAAATAGCAGCTGCCATATCTGATCTCCCAACATGCAGAAATTATGAGATAATATGTTTGTGAGATGTCTAACTACTAAATTTATTGTAATTTGGTATGCAACAATAGAAAATTAGTTTCAATTGTAATGAGGCATATGCTTTGGCTAGAGCACAAAGGTAATAGTGATATTTTGACACCAATAAGTCTTTTCCAACTTATCTCTTATCTCTAATTCCACCTGTGATACTTGTACACCCTCAGCAATCTTTCTGGAAGTTGCTGTATCATGCCCTTCCTAGAATTATGAAAGAGGAAGTTGAGAAGGTTGAGGCACCATTCTGGAAACACAGGGTCCACATAGTGAGGTACCACACTGCAGTTATGATCTGTCATCTCATGCTACCCTCCTCCTTGCTGAACCACCTCTCCCACAGCTCTCCAATACAAGCAGTTACTCCCTTCTCTTTGACTCACTACACATCACACACATGAATAGTAAACACTTATCAGTCTGATTTCACTGGAGCTTTTTCTTGCTTTTCCTTTCACTTTATTTCCTTGGAAGTGTAAATAAACACAAGCATACACTTGAGCATGCACACATGCACACAAGAAACTCAGCTGGCATAAGAAAATCCAGCCTATTAGTGAAATGGCATCAGCTGGCTATTTTCTTGTCTTGGCAGATTCCTTATAGTTTACCAACCTACTTTCTTACCTGTTACTCACTGAATGAAAGCTTATTTCATAAATAAAATGAATGAAGGAGTCATTGTTTTGATTTGATTCAGAGTGGAGATTTCTGGATAATCACCAGCATTAGAAAAGAAAACAGTTGAGAAAAATAATCGGGTTAAAGAGAGACAGGGAGGCCTGAATATGAATTCTTCCCTAATATTTAAAGCAGCATCTGTTAGCTGTCTTCACCTTGACATAACAAACGTCAAGTCAGAAGACCTTTCATAAAAGCCAGGGCTTCCTTTGGTGTGACATTTAAAACAGCGTTTCCTGAACTATCAATTCCACTGATCGGTACTGCCTGTTCAGTGGGTGGGCTAAGATTAAATTCTGCGAATTTAAAATTTTCATAAAGGGTACCATAGAATTTTATGCATTAACACAATGGCTTCCCTTAAAGACTTTTCTCTTTTCTTATAAGGTGTGGTTGTTGGTGATTTTAACTTAATATTAATAGAGCATTATATGAAAAACTCTATCCAGAAGATGACCCAATCCAATTTGTCAAATAAAATTTTATAAAGCTAATAAATATTTTAAATTGAATATTTGAATTCTTGTTCTTCAACTAACACAAACTATTTCTAGATATATTACACTGTAGGTTAAGAAGAAAATAACAGTTCTCAATATTGAAGCCTGATGAGATCTATTGTTCCCAAGTGGCCACCTGCAGTGAATGTCAGATACTTACCACAGTGTGTCACTGAGGAAAGCACTTATGGTCAGTTTGGTACTAGACTCACTCTCTCTAAATGTAGTTCATCAAAATCTTCATGCATTTTAAGGTTATCAAATGTATTCAGTTGGATTTAGAAAGGTCAACTTACATTTTAATTTTTATTTGTGTAATATATTATTTTTCTCCCCAAAAAGAGTTGCTTCATTTGTATATTCTTCATGAAAAATACCATTGTACACCAGTGGTTCAATACAACACTCTCTTCTAAGTTGTTGGGTCTGCTTTCTCTCTAGTGACATGGTGGTCCAGCCTGGCATTCTAACAACATTGTGAGTCTGCTGCTTCTCCAGCACTTCTACAGATTAACTTTATAGAAGACCTGCCTATACACCTGAACCATTCTCCTAAATCTGTCCTCTGCTTCTGTCTGTGCATCTCTCATGTCCTTCCACATGACATCATAACAAAAGACACCAATATCATAGCCCTAAGATCAATTCAGTCTTCACAGCCCACATCTAGAACCATCCAGTCAAAGGCCTTTGCCCACATGGAAAGAAGACACTGAGGATCCAGTGAGATCTGCATATGTCCCAACTTCTGTAAAATTTTCCTGCACTAAATACAACTTAAGAAAATGGGAATGTTTGGTTATATCTTGAATTAAATTATGTTTCTGCCATTCTGGCAAAAATTTAATTAATTGTGTTATAGGAAATAAAATTCTTATTAAACAGAAATTCTTCTATGCTGCATAAGTTTGAGACAGACATTTTCCCTGACAACTGATTGATTTGTTTGTAGCAGGCCCTTATTTTTCCAATTTCTTTAATAACAATGCTCGTCAGTGAGTACTGCCTCAGTCACTTGAGTGATCAAGCCAGCCATTCACATGGCCATGATTGACAGGATTTCAATCAGGTAACTTTTGGCAATTAAATATAAACACATAAGTCTCACTACCTGGTATAGTTATGCTTACTGGTTTCAACTTCAATTAATGTTTGGCTTAATTTCAAATTCATCACATTTTGAGGACCTGGACATGTGATTCTTTAAGGAAAGTTTCACCATTCTTTCTGACCTAATAGTGAATGGCAGATTTACACTTTTTGAGGTACTTTACTACCTCATATCTTGTATTATAAATTTTGGTGTGGTTTTCTTTTCTGCCCTGACCTGTGTGCTCTTGGATCATCCACTTATTTTTTATGTGTTAACCATTTTATCCTCTCAAAGGATATAGTTAGCTTGTTTAAAGAAAGTACTACTCAGTAAATATTTATTGAACAAACAAGAAAATAAAAGAGTAAGTGAAATTACACGTGTGCTTATTCTAAAAAGTCAAAATCACACATGCATACTAGAACCTAAGTATGTTTAGATAAAATGAACTTTTCCTGCATTCGAGGAATGTGTTAGTATTAAAAAAATGATTCTGTCCTAAACATTTCAAGTGTAGAAATGTTCTGAAAGATGCAAATTCTCTTGAAAGAACTTGTGTATGATGTGCAATATTTTAAAATATTTACAGAACTTGGAAACTTCAGGTCACTTTGAAAAAATATTTCAGCTTGGTTATTCATGCAGTGAGGTAGTGACACCTCCTTGGATATGCTTTCTCTTTGAGTACACACGATTCTAGGTAATACTTTCTGAGGATTGTCTCTGCCATGACGTGAGGCACTGTGTTTGTACCAGCTGCAATCTCCACATGGTTTTCTGCTCTAATTTCAGAAAAACACATTGCAGTAGACACATCCAAGAATGATAGATGTGGGGATCACTGTGGCAGAGTCCTATGCTCTGTAGGAAAGGATGCAGACAGTCAGTCAGATGGAGAGTTGAAAAGGGCATCCTGGCTGCCTGAGCAATCTGAAAACCATCAAAAGTGATAAATCTAGTGATATTCTCAGGTCATGTTCCAACTTCACAGTTTCAGTATAAGCAAAGTTCAATGTTTGATCCAATTTCTCTCCTACATACTTCCGAAGTATGGTTTGTGACTTGATGGCATCACTGTTAACCAGGGATACAGTCAGTCACTCCTACCTACGAAACTCCACCATTCTTTTGTTATTCATCAACCCAAATAAAATGCTATTGTTGGGTATAATCTAAATGCCCAGTACTCTTTTTGAGTTTCTGGCCAGTATGTGTTATTAAAATGTGTACATGCCCTCTATTACATTGTATACTTTGAAATGTTATCTAGCAGATGTTCCAACTAAATTGATTACATGTCATAAAATGAAAGATATCTTTTATTTATATTATTATATTATTTATATTATTTTATAGTATGAATATATAACAAAAAATTGCAAGCTCCCAAAATTTGATTTATTGGCCTTGTTTTGCATTTTTCCGTATCTGTGGTATTGGATACTATGCTAGGAACTGAAAATGATTCTTCCTCACTGCCTTGCCCTGAATATACTTAATGGGAAAATGCTAGTTATTTGGAATGTGAAGGACATAGTGACAATGATTAAGGCCTTCTGTATAATAGGGAAGAAGTTTAGGGGTGCCTGGACAAACCTCCCCATGATCCCAACAAAACATACCACATAAGGAAGGTGGTACAGAAAGAGTGAACAGCAAGGAGAATTAAACGATTTTTAAGACCTGAAAATACCTATGGGTTGGTCATTAAGTTAAGTGCTGACGAAGACTTAATACAAAAGAGCAGGTGCACACAAAGGAACATCAGCAAAGCAGGTGCACCCAAGAAGCATGAAAACACATTTCTGATCATTCACCAATTCTGTAATCTCTCACATCTCCCTAAACACACATAGACCCAGTCTCTGGCATTTCTGGGACAGAGGGAGATAAGTTATTTCCTTAAAATACTAGGTTAATAGTCAGTGTTAGCATCCAACATTGTATTAACTCTTCCTTCTGCCCCAAATATCTTCCTTTACTCTATTTTAATTCCTAGAATCATGTTATTTTTGAAATGGTATATATATATATATATATATATATATATATATATATATATATGTGTGTGTGTGTGTGTGTGTATATATATATATATATATATATATATATATATAGAGAGAGAGAGAGAGAGAGAGAGAGAGATTAGCAATAGTTTAAGGGGGCTTAGCTTCACCCAAGGCCTAGGAACAATTAAATTTAGTTGTGGTGGTTAATTGTTTATTACCATTGGATGAGAAGTACTTTGAAGTCAATTTCTGGTTCAAGACTAGAAGAACCTATTCTTGTTTCCTTTTTAAAATTATACAGATTGAAATATTAAAGAGCTAAACAAAATTGTGAAGGTGGTAGAGCCACATACTAATGGTTTCTGTCCTTTTTAGTGTTTTTCAAATTCTCTAAAATGTATGTGTATGATGCTCACCATCTTATAAAATAACACTCTCTAAAATAATGCCAAGAGCCAACTAAAACTAGGTCAGTCCTGTGGTTCCACCAGATACAAGGACAGCTGGGATCTTGTGCTACTGGATTTGATTCAAGGATGATGTAGACTTTTGTGTTCTACACAGAATTGCCATCTGAGGCCACAGATGTGACCTTGCTCAGACGTTGACTGGAGAGGTGACCAGAAATGCTTGAAATGCCTGCCTCAGAAGGAATGAAAAGGGAAGCAGGATTAAAACAAATAATTTACCAAAACAAACAAACAAAAAAACATTCCTGGGAAAGAGAATAATAATAAAAATAAAACAATCTAAGTTTTGATGGTGACATGATGGATATGCCGTGACATTTAATTTCAAGTTTCTACTCAAGGTTTATACCAACACAATTAACATGAGCTATAAATATTCAGGTGGTCTGGTTCATGGTCAAGCATATTAATGTCCAAGTTGTCTAAATAATAGCAGCAAAGAAGAAAATAAAGTATTAATAATGAGTGAGAATGTTAACATAAACACTTAGATGTTCAGTAAGAAAAAAGCTCAATTTAATTTAATTTTCAAAAAATGCCTCCAGCGCACTTGTTTTACAATATTATAAATTAAATGGGCTAGTTACATATACTATTTTTTTTTGCTAGCTACCTTTGGTTGTTTACATGTAATTGGCAAATTACCTCACTTGCTTGTCACCTTATTTACTTTCCTTCTGGAGGGCTGCACTATTTCATTCACTCAAAATCTTGAGTTCACTTGAATTCTTGTTTAAAATAAAAATTCCTCGCCTGTAAGTGGGAAGAAGCAAGGCTATGGTATACATAAAAATATTTTAAAAAGAGAGAGATTTAAACTTTATCTCTGTTCAGTGTTTTGGTCAATCAACTGCATCTCTTTCATGGAACCAAATAAAACAGACTTATATTATGCTTCTAGAATTGAAGAAAACAAATTTGTGCTCTTTGCACTATCTCAGGTCCTAGTGACACCTGGTGGCTATAGCTCAAAAGACTTGGTTTTTTTTTTTTTTCTTTCTTTTTCTTTAAAATCTCCTATTTACCCCATGTTTGTTTGTAAGAGACACTAACCACTCGTGCCTGTCTAAGCATGGGAAGATCTTCAAGGTCAGAGGGAAGCTTTACAATTTTTTGTGTCCAAAGATACTCGTGGATATGCATTTTTAGGTTTTCTCATCTGAAATTGGCTTTTTAAATAACTCAGTGCACTATGACACCATGTAGAGAAAACCTGAGCTGCCAAGGGTTGAGGGAAAATCACGCACACACACAAAAAGTCTTGATTGCTTTGACTAGAGTTTTGCCCCATCTTTCTCTACATTCAAAATGATTAAAAAATATTGGCACTGATTTCATTTCATCTTTATCTGATAGTTGTCCATTTCTTGTCAATTTTTTATCCAGATACCAAGCATTATGAAAATCACACAGTCACACATCAAAGAAACTGGTCACAGTAACAAGACCTGCCTCTAGAGCAACTGGTTCAGTGTGAGATAAAGATCTAAAATATGAACTATCTCATCCTATTCTTAAATAAGTTTATTTAATCCCATAAGAATTTCCTTTCCCTCAAGTTCCTCTTGCTCTTGACTGATTCTCAGTATCCTGATAGTTTCTATATTTTATGCTTCGCTACCTTCCTCATTTTTACACTTCAAACTTTATCATTGTTTTTCCCCCCACTAATGCACAGCTCTGCAACCTCACTTATGTTTAACCAGTCTTGTTTGGAAGAGGCTGATCTCACTCATACTTGAGAGTTGGACACGTGAGCCTAAGGTGGGCAAGCAGAGAGATTCCGAGTTCCAGCCATACAGCTTAGTATGAGGCTGGGTAGTTGATCAAGAATTAGTGGAGGATTTTTGTGAGAGTTATTGAAGAAGAAACAAACAATGTATTCTTAGATTCCGTTAACCACCCGTGTCTCTCCATATGAAAATAAAATTGCACACTTAAAAACAGAGTTTATAGGTGGTGAGACACAGTGCAGGCAGGGAAGTTCACAATTACATTCTGAAGGGTTGATAGTAACTTATGCTGAAATAAATTAGCAGGCTGTATAAATTTACTCTCATGTATAAATGCAAGATAACCACAGAAAAGAAACTGGATAGAGGCAAGTTTGAGATAGATATTCTCTTCCAAGTTGAGAGGGAAGAGGGAGTTGTAGCCACTTATAGAAGGGAAATAAATGGTTTAAGGGGAGATGGATGAACCCCCCTACACACACACACACACACACACACACACACACACACACACACACACACACACACACAGAGCCAGTGCTCTCAAGCTGTGATGTTGGATTTCTCTTTCTCTGTGGTAGGGGCTTTCTCTTCTGGTAATGAAATTTCACTAAGAAGATTGAAGGCAATCGTGTTCATCTTTGGCTCTTCCAGGCTTGAGGTAGATAAGGGAACTTCACAGAATGCCAATCCTGGTTACTTTTGGTTTGAAGTCCAGAGCCGATTATTTTGGGTTTCATTATCTGAGCCTCAATAATAGTTTCTGCAGTCATTGAATGAGCTCAGTGTTTACAGCTGTGTGTGAAGCCAGAATTGCCACTGAGTTTTCTCTTACATAAATCCATAAATTACCTTTGTTGAACCACCAGCAGTTACAATAGCCGATTCTTTAGTTCGAGTTACCTGGCACATGGTCAAGGTTATCTTTCAGCTCTTGTGGTTTTCCTCCCCCATTTCTCAGTTTTATCAGCTATGGGTAAAATTGACAAGTATATATCCACTTTATGATCCAGATATTTGAAGCTACAAAACAAACTATCTATATGACCATTGTGTCTTCATGGTGATGAATGAAATTTCATGATTTGCTCCCATGTTAATTCCTGTCTTTGCTTTCCTTATCCAAGCACTCTCTAATTAAAATGAAACTATGTAAGTTCACATGATACAAGCTCTCCCTTAATTCGAATAGATTACTCTTTTCATTGTCATTTGTTTTTCCTCCTTCCTAAAACCCGCAACCTCTTTTCTATACATGTATCGACCTTGGCCCTCCATACATTTTCAGCTTAACTGTCATTTTGAGCAGCACCTTGCACAGTCTCTTCCTTGTAGGAAACCTCAGATAGGAGAGTATTCTCCATTCTTGCATTCTATTATCTCCCTCGTTGCATTTTTCACAGATTCAAACTGTCCCTGTTCTTGCTTGCTTGATGAATGTCATCCAAGACAGCGGAAACTATGTGTGTTTTGGAAGTTTTTAATTTTAATATAGTTCTGTACAGCTTATGTTGGAAGATGAAAGGCATTATATTTTTTAGCTTTTAGTCTAAAATAAGAGTACCAGTTTTGCCTACATCCTGCTTTGTTACTCTAAAGTTAGTGAACAAGATAATAATTATGGTGATAGAATGCTGAGGCATACATCTTTTCTTAAGTAAAAACTTTTTGTGTTATTTCATTCATTTAGGCAGTGATCAATGCTTGTAAAGTGTCTCCTTGTAGATGACAGTCTGCCATTTCCAGTGACTGTATTTTTCATTTTCACCCCAATACTGTTCTTACCTATTTGGAATAATAACCAAGAGGACCAAGAGGTTAGCTGAAGAATTGACTATTTTTTTCTCCCTTTGAGAAATGACTTAATACTCTTTGTCAGTCTCTTCCTGTGTAAAATGATTTTATTTTATCTCAGTCATCTATAAGTTCCTGTTTTTATACTCTAGTTTTTGTTTGGTGATTAAACTGTAGTCACTTGTTTGTTTCTTTCTAAGAAACAACTTATAAACCATTAAGAAATTTAATAACCTAATTAATAGAGATTAATTAATACAGACTTATTTTTTAATTACAGTATCCTCAGTATCTTAAAATATTACTTTTATAATTTATTTTTACTTATTTAGTTGCATGTGTATGTGTGTGCATGGTGTGCTAGGGCCCCTTGCCACTGTACACAAAAACCAGTCACTTGTATCACTTTTTGTGTCCAGTTTACTTTGGTGGGAATTCAATCTGAACCAGGAGACTTTTCAAGTAAGCAGTCTTAACAGATGAGCCATTGTTCCAGCCAGTTTATAAAGGTTTAATTAGATAAAAATACAACAAACCCAGAGCATCAAAGCCATAGATTTTGCTTGTCTGTGAATGCCCAGAACTTCACCGTTTCCAAAGGAGAAAGTGAAAATTTCACCCTTTATGGTACACATACATACACCACAATGCGCAATATCTACAACATATGAATAAGTAACATAGTAATTCTTGGAATAACAAATATTTTATTATTTTAATATACTTTTTATTTCCACAAAATATAGCATAGTTCTTTTATCTCATTAGCTTCATTTCCTAGTATTAACAAGGTTTAATGTATCAGTCTAGATAATTTGTTTTCTATAGGAAAATGTGCTTTAAATGCCATGCAGTTAATTTATTCAACCTTTTAGATTGCAAATACCTTTACTGGAGGATTTTGGAAAATATTGCAATCTAAACATAGATCAAAATAAATCTAATAATTCAAGGATTAAGGATACATAATGGATAATTAAGGGAAGATAGAAGCTTAGAATAAGAAGTCTCAATGGAGGAGTTAACTTATGAACCATGCTCATTAATTTGTGGTGTATTACTAGTTTGGCAGTGAAATAAAGGAGTCGTGTATGCATTCCTCTGCAAGGAACAAGCTCTTCATGTGTAACCAGATGTTACAGTCAGCCACACACCGTTGGGATGAATCTTAAAACCAGGCACAATTTGGGGGAGGAAAGTATTTATTGAAATACAGATTGAGGGGAAATTCTATAACAGCAAAAAAGGCTGGCACTCTTTCACAGGCCCAAACACAGAGAGAAATCTATCACCAACACCACACACAGAACAGCAAACAGGCAGGAGAGGATGAGGGGGCGCACCAAGGAGAGAATTTCTTCCCTTTTATATAGGCTTAGGGTGGGGTCTTGCAACCCTATCCCAGAATTAATGGAGTCCTGAGTCTCTGGGATTTCCTTCCTCCTCAGCCCACACAGGAAAGGATGTTTACTTCTAGCTCCTTTGAGCTTCTTTACATCTTGCCCCTTGTTGAGAGGCTGCCTTCCTATAAACATCCTCAGAGACCCACCCAAGATTACTTGAAAGGTCAAGTTGACAACAAAACTTAACCATCACACCAGAGGATGGGGATTTGCAGTTTTCTAACAGGTGCTCAGAATCCTATTTTTTGTTTACAGGAAAAATAGCTAGTGACTGATTCTAAAAATAAATGACACTGAATATCTATTAATATAATATTATTTTATCCCCTCAATAATCTGTTAAAGTCATACATTATATTTCCTGATGGGAAATAATCATTCGTGTTATAGAGTACTTCATGAGATAATTTTTAAAATATTTTGTTAGTATATTTTTGCTAATATTTTAGTTTGAATCATTTAAATGTTTGTATGTGAAATGTTCTACATTTACTAAATTTTTCAGGGGAATGTTTGAAGGTTTGATTTTCTTGTAAGATTAATTGAAACCTCTAGCAAACTTTAAATAGGATAAGATATAGTTGTTCTGTTTTGTTTTATTTTGAAACTGAGTTTTGCAGTGCAGAATTATCTGCCCTGGCTCTCTATACAGATTAGGCTGACCACAAATTACAGCAATCCTCATGTCTCTGCCTCCAGTGTAATGGGATTACAGAAATGTACCACCATACCTAGCCAAGATCAATGGCACTTACTTTCCATGTTACATTTTATTTTATTTTATTTTATTTTATTTCATTATATCATTTATTATAAGTAAGCATCTACATTTGATTTATTCACTGAATTCATGAAAATAGGTGACTTTTGGTTTGTCTTCTCTAACTTTCACATAGTTAGTTAAACTCAGAATAAACTTTTAAAATAACTAGTAGTAAATTAATCTTTATAATCTTATTGGTCATAGTTTGAAAAATTTGAACATTTATAAATTATAAACTTATATTTTAAAATACTTTAAAGGATAATTACCTTTCTTACGTTGTCATGAATAATTCTGCTGCTATATTTTACCCTAGAACACTCTCAGATATGTTTCCTACATTTAAAAATATATAGACATTTACATACTTTTATTGAGGACATTGTCACATGAATATACTGAATATTGGTCATAGTCTCCTTGGGTTACAGTCCACTATTCCCTCTCTACTGCTTTCACTCCAGTGAGGGTGTTCCTCATTGGGTTGTAGGTAATCACTGTGGAGTCATGAAGGCACTACCTGGTCTCTGTCAGGGAGGAAAAAACGTCTCAGAGTATACCTTCCCAATTTGTGGCTCTTCCATTCTTTCTGCCCCATCTTCCAAACTGTTCTCTGAGCCTTGGAGTGTGTTTTATAAGTCTCCCTTAGTGTGGAGCTCTCAGCAGGCTCTGATATTCACCTTTGATGTGTAGCAAGTCTCTTCAGGTTCTCTACTAGCAGCACTCATATTTAATCCACCACTTCCTCTTTAATTCCTCTTGAGCCCTGGCAGAGTTGATAGTATGACAAGAAGTTTCTTGTCATACAGATGGGTTTTGGGTATCCCCTCTTTTTGCTGACATCTGTGAGAAGCAGATTCTCAAACCACAACAGAGAGCAGCATAGGTCACGTGGCATAAACATGGACATTTAGAGGAGTTTTTGCTGGGCATATCCTCTCTTTATTACCCAAAGAACAGTGGGAACTTCCTTGTAGGATCTATGACTTTCCAAGCCCTAGGAGCAGGATTCATAGCCAATCAGAAAGCAGTTGATAGCCCCATAGCCTGTGTATCATTATTGTACCAGTGAGTACATCTTTTCTGTCTTTGGAGCTTGCAGGATCCTCTGCTTGTACAAGCCATTGGTGAGCTTTATCTTCCAGCAGCTTGCATAGCACTTTGTAGCACTTTGAGGATAAACCAGCAGGGAGCTTCATTCTCAGTTCTAGAATGATCTCTCTATGACCTCACCCTATGGTGTCTTCAGCAAAGGAACTTTGCAAATGGTTTTTATTGTTTTGGGGGCCTCATGGCCTCCCTAACAACTCTGTGGAGGACATCCATCACTGGTATTGAGATTTACCAAAAAGCTTTCTCCACCCTGCTGAGGGTGCTTCTGCTCCAACAACGCTATTTTATTGTTTTTACACTATGTTTCCCTGACAAAAATTTCCTTCTTGGCCAAACTTCAGTAAGGTTCCTCTATAGCCAAATTCACCCTACAAGAACTCAATTTTATCAAGAATCCCACAAAACATCTTTAATATAAAATTGTCATTATTATTAGATCTGGTTCCTCATCCTAGACAATTCCCCACATGATGTCTGCTCACCCTGGCCTGCCTTCAGCCACCATCATATTAAATCACTTGTAGCCATAATTACCCCTCTCCCCTGACATTTTCTTTTAGTATTCTTCCATCACCTGATGACTCTGCTCCCTGTATATAAATTCCCATCCTAACTTCTCTTATTTGGAGTTGAACCTTATCTCCTCCTACTAATATGCAACCACCAAACTTCTACATCTGCCCTTGTGGTTCCCATGGATTCAATCCACATATACATATGCTTTTGTTTTTTTTTCCATTAAGATTAGCACAGTCTTTCACTACTGGCAACTATCAAGATTGTATGTTGAGCAGCTGGAGAGACAGCTCAGAAGATAAGGCACTTGTCTGCAAAGCCTAAAGACCCAGGTTCAATTCTGCAGTACCCACAAAAAGCCAGATGTACAAAGTGGTACATACATCTGGAGTTAACTACAGTGGCTGGAGGCCCTGGTGCGCCTAGCCCTCCCCCATCCTCTCTCTCTTTCTCACTCTCCTTGGAAATAAATATAAATAAATGAATAAAAATATTTTTAAAAAAGAATGTGTGTTGACACCATGGAAGAATATGTAAATCTGTCCAAGCTCAAATAATGAAAGGAAAAGCTTTCTTTAAACTGGTGTCAAACACCTTTAGCATCAGCACTCAGGAAGCTGAAATAGCAGGATCAATGCAAGTTTTAATTCTTCAGTTGGAGGCCACTGTGAACTTCATGAGATGCTGTTTCAACATAAATATAAGAACAGTAAATGAATTATAAAAATTCCAAAATTTAATATTAATTTATATTAACACAATAAAATTTAAATGTTGTTGTCTTTACAAAAATAAGTACATATGACAATCTGGGTCACCTCAAGCCAAAAGAGCTTGGGAATTCAGAGGTGGTGGATGTCATGTTGCTTGTTTAACCTTCATAATAATTGATTACGGTTGAATCTCCAGGAAGCAGTTATTAGATTGTTAGTCATTTTTTATGAATTTCAGAGAACAACTTGAAATACATTGCTGATTTTCAGAGCTTTTATAAGTTTTCCTTATGTGTCCTAATTGGTTTTGTCAGCCTGGGAAATTCTTAGGCCTAGTATTTATTTTACATTATTTTGAAAACAATTTGCCAAACTTCGTGTAAATTTTCTCACAGGATGTAATGCACTCTCTGCTTTAAGATTGATTTCATGTACTGATTTTTCTTATAGGACTATTTATTAACTGTTAGCTGGATGCTATTCAACTCCTATGGAAGTTATTATTTTTGTTTCTTTCTTCCTGAATTACTGTGTCATGCACATTACTGTTAGCCAGCCAAATAACCTCTGTGTAATTCAGAGAGAAGAGCATCACAGTCCCCATCCAAAGGCAAGTGGGTCTTCTGTACCAAAGGGCCGACCCATGTCATCTCCAGCCCCATCATCACAGCCAGACATCACTGGCCCAGTGAAATTAATGATGAGTTAAACACAAAAGCATCTCCTGCCCCAGGTTTAACTAGAAGAGGTTAAAATATACCAAACAAACAACCATATTGGATTCTAAATTCTGAGGCTTCCTGAAGCATAATTGAATTTCAGCTTTCACAACTCTTGGAATATCATAAAGTCCAGCCATACATTAAACATCAAAAATGTTAATTTTGTCTTTTAAGAAATGACAAGCTTCCCCAGAAACACTAAGAAAGAGAAGACATACAAAGCTGTGAAATGTTTTATAAGGCTTGAAAATCTCTATCAATGTTCTGTTCTGCTCTTTTAAAAACAAAGGAACTGAAAAAAGGGAGATAATAAAGATTGCACATATGTTTGCTACTCATGTTTTGGATCTGAAGCCTTACTGGTTTTTTAGGCTTTTAAAAATATTTTATTTATATGAGTGAGTGTGAAAAAGAAGGAGAGAGAGAGAGAGAGAGAGAGAGAGAGAGAGAGAGAGAGATAGTGCCTTAACGACTGAGCAATCTCTCCAGCCCAAGTCTAAGGGTTTTTATTGTCTTTATTATTAACAATCAAATGTTTAGTTTATATTTGGAAACAAAAACAAAAGGAAGAGCTTAGTATTCAAGACATCTTCTGCCCATCTTCCACTATACAGTTTTTTCCTGTTAAGTACGCTCAGCTCATTTCTCCTTATAGACAGACTGCTTAAGCTCATTCATGGAATACACTAGGTCACATTTAACTTTATTTCACTTAACAAGATCACTGCAGTGCCATTTACAAATAAAATTTTCTATGAATGCAACTGAACTTTCTTTTTAAGCATTATCAGAAATTTACCAATATAAAATGATAATATTGAGATCAAATTTAATGTATTTGGAGAAAGAAGAGACCACTGACATACAGTATAGACTGTTGTCACAAGAATGCTGAACACATGAGTGTCCGGAAGAGACCAGCAAGTCAACAAATGCTCATCTGTGCACTAAACCGAGGAGGATAATCAACAGCTTAATGACGGGCTAAGAGATCTGCTCAGTGTCAAGGAACCCTTAACTGGAACTGGGATCCATGGCAAAACCTATGGAGACAAAGATCTCTGGCTCCTAGGGGAAATTCTCACTACCAAAGAGCGATAGAGAGGCTACAAACATTAATTAGGAGCTGGCCAAAATAGCAATGTTGTCTCATTTAAACTATATTGATGTCACTCTCCAATGGAGATTCTGTTTGTATTTTTCAGAAGGCATTGAGAGAGTTGGGTAAAACTCAATTCCACCAACATGACATTGGATAATAGATGGCAGCCTGGCAGGAGACAAACCACACCTAGCCTTCACACAGGGCCCAAATGAAACCTATGAGAATGTGATGGGACAAACAGAAGACCAATCACCACAGCAAGTCTGATAACCCACGGAATCTCAATCGAGACAGACACCAACAATACCCAACACAAACTAGAGCAAAGATCCAGAGATACTTAAGATCTCAGCAATGAAGCCAACTCAAAACTCACTCACCATGACTCAGGGAACTGAGTGGCAGAGGGGGTGGAAAGAATGTAAGAGCCATGGTGGAGGAGAATGTCTAGAGACATTGCCCCCCTCAGAAATAATACACAAAAGGGGAAGAAAAGAAAAAAAAAAGAAAAACTGTCTACCTCTGGTGCAGTTCATAACCCCCTAACCTATGGACAGATCCAGTATGCACACCTATGAAGTACCCAGTGGGTAGAGGACAGAGAGGAGAGAAAAGGGGACACATTGACAAGATTTGATCATGCAATGTATATACTTATTCATAATAAAAATATTCAGAAAAATAGAAAAGAAAAAAATTAAAAATCACACAGGACTTAATAAATCATATAGTAATATAAATGACCATAAGAGTATTAAATAAAACATTTTTATATCTACAGTGTGAATGTTTCTCCTTAACTTATAGTATATTTATCCTTGTCCAACACCTTTCTTATAAATATTTTAATGTTTTAAAAAGTTTTTGTTGTATTTATGTTTCATTTTCTTTATGGAATAAAAGTTCTTACAATTAAAATTATTAGTATAACACAAAGTATTCAAGTACAAATTTAAATAATTTCCCCAAATGTACTAAATTTTAATGATACAGTAAACTTTAAAAAATCTTGAAAATTATAAACTATGTTTTCATGGCACACAGAGTTTTGTCAAAAAGACACAGATGTGAAGTATCAGAACTATTTTCTCAATGAACTAATTATCTGTACTTCTCTTGAAAGTCATTTTGTATACTTTCACAGATCATTTCTATAGTTCATTACTAGAGAAGTTCCTCTGACTGTGTAAAGTACTGGGAAAAAGTCACTTTTTAACCAGATTGGCCTTCTACATACCCATTCATTTAGGGGAAACCTATTTTTAAAACTAAAATAATTTTAATTTTTTCTGTATGTCAACAACAAGAAGGGCAAGCAATCAAATGATTATGGCTAAATGATTATAATAAAAGCAAGATCAAAATGATTAAATAATATACATGTGTTTAAAGTAAGTTTTACATGAAACAGGAAGCTTCAGGAATGAATACCCCAAAATATGAGAAAATGTGTATTTTTTGGAGTGTCACCTGCAAGTATGACTGAAGAACAAAGATGTGACCTAGTGGAGAACTTAGATAGCTTGTTCTTTAGCAATTGTTTCCTTGTTCCCTTTCTCCAGGTATAGGGAGACAGCTGCAGAACAAGCATCTTGTGACCTATCCAGAGGAAGATGAGAGAACCCTTCCAGGGCTTGTTCAGGGAAACAGTGGGGGAATGGAAGAACATTGGAGAAAGTCCTGCTTCTATAGCATTCTCAAAGACCATTTTCGGGTAGCAGGTTCTAAATGCTTCCAAAAACAAATAATTATTTCAGAAAATGTCATACTTGAAGACAGAAGTGCATCCCAAATGTAAATATATATTTTATGTATAGGTGATTGGGTGATGTGTACCAGTTAATTGAGTAAACTTTTGTGTGTCAGGCTAGGTGGGCATTGAGGAGAAACCCTAAATATAACTAGTTTATGGAAGGAATGATTAAAAAGCAATGTTAAGGAAGATAAAAATAGGGGAAAGAATGGCAGAGAGTTAGAGCATGAGTGTGTACACTACTATTCAGTTTTTCATGAGAATAACTTCCAAACAGAAATATACTGAGGGTGAAAAATCTAGTGAACCCATGCATTTTAGGAGAATCATATGTTTGTCCACGGGTTACATTTCTGCCTATAAGGAAGGATTAAGTTATTTTTCCTGTAAATTTCTCCACTGGTAAGGATTAGAGAAAATTCACTATGTAGTAGAAAAGGAAATAGCTTTCAGAATTAAAATTGCAGGCTAAAGTATTTAATTTTTTATTTCTCCGTGGATTAGGAAAATGGAATGCTCTAGCAAATACCTTGGTTTACCAAAACCAGACCTAGGAAGTCAGACTTGTGAATACTTGTTTGGCTTTTGAGTTCATGGATAATGTCAGGAAATGGAAATGTACATGTTTATTTCTTCCTCCAAGTCATAGTACTCAGATTCAGGAAGAGCTCAATAAGTGCTTGTTGAATAAATGAATGGGTACATTAAAACCTACTCAATGAACTGCATCATTTCCTGGTTTCGGATTAAGAAAAGAGAAAAGGAAAATGTTATAAAATGTTTATATAAGTTGAAGTTTAATATTTTAAAAACTGCTGAGGCTGAAAACTAACTTTCCAGCTGGGTCAAGGCTCTGGAGTAAAACCAGCTGGTTAAAATGGGTTTAGTAACGCAAGTGTAGGCAGCACCACTGCGTGAACAGCGGCTCTTTCCTCACTTGCAAACAGCAAATGACATTCTGACATGTGCAGGATAATGGGCAAACAGGGTAGCCAAAGAGCATGGTGTTCATTGCTAAATGCAGTGTGATAACTCCATATACACCTTCCTAAGACCCAGAGCTGCATCATTCTAATATTGAAATGTAAATCGTCACTCAAAGCACTATCAGGCAAGGAGAACTTTGGTAAGGCAATATTTCAAGTTTCTTTAAATAACTTGTATTTAAAGAAACAACAGGAGTTGTCATTGCTGTTGTTGGGAAATGCTTAATTCTGTGAAAGGTGCACTCCAGACTAATGAATTATTTTTTTTAATATATATTTATTGTCCATAATGTGTTACATTATTTAGTGGGCAAACCATGCGTTGTTATCCCGAATTCCCCAATTCCCCCCCTCCCCATCCCTGATCAGTTGTATATCCTCCTCTGTGGGCTGTCTGTATTAGTCCTTGTGGCAAGGTATCCTGTATATCTTAGTACTCATCCCAGTCTTCCT